>AZIM01008372.1:7166-21277 GCA_000516915.1 Ophiophagus hannah | reverse complement strand
GGGCTGACCACAACCCAATAACAGTTACATGGAAAGGACAAAGGAAAAGATCTAGATGGACTTTGAATAGTATGATTTTAAAAGAAAAACAAAACATAGATATTGTGTGCCTCCAAGAAGTACATATCAAGAATCAAGATAAAAAGTACATAGAATTTAATAAACTGGGGAAACTCCATATTGCACTGGCGGGAAAAAAAAGGGGGGGGGGTGTGGGGATATAANAAAAATAAAAAAGAATTCTACAAAAAACTCAATTGAAAAATTGTTTAGATAGGTCAAAAAGATATATGCATAGTTGGAGACTATAATGGAATAGTAGAGACTACAAAAGACTATGTTTGCGATAATAAGAAATTTTTAAAAAAGGAATATACTACCACAAACATTCTTTGATATGATGGAGGAATTGAATCATATTGACGTATGGAGAACATTAAACCCCTCAGAACAAAAATTTACATTTTACTCAAACCCACATAAATCATACTCAAGGATTGACATGGTATGGACAAATATTGATTTAGGTAAAGAAATACAGAAAATTGAAATTCTCCCAAACACTTGGGCTGACCATAACCCCATTAAAGTAAGTTGGAAAGGCCAGAAAAAGAAAAGAAACAGATGTACACTGAACCCCTGGATACTATTAGAAGAATATATTCAAAAAAATCTCAAATGAATTGACACTATTTTTTGATATAAACAAAAAACAACATACATCATTGCAAACCTTATGGGATACAATGAAAGCATACACCAGGGGGGTAACAATATCCTATATGGCAAAAAGGAACAAGGAGAAATGGCGGCAACAAAACACATTACAATTAGAAATAGGAGACCTAGAAAAACAAATGCAAAAAATCCGGGGAGTGATCAAATTAAAGAACAATTGAATTTGGCCAAACACAAATTAAATCTATTACAACAGGAAGACATTGCAAGAGATCTTAAATTTATGAAGCAAAATTATTTTGAAAATGCAAATAAGCCAAGAAGATGGCTGGCCTACAAACTGAAAAAAGAAAAAGAAAAAATAATATACCAGTTTCAAGTTGAATTAGGAATATTACAAAATAATAAAGAAGAAGAAAAAAGGATTGCTCTAAAATACTTTGAAGATCTTTACAAAAAATAATAGCAACAGAGAAAATAGATCAGTATTTTAAAAAAGATAGTATGTCAATAATTGAGGAAGAAACAAGGAATATATTAAATAGAGAAATTACATTAATAGAATTGAAGGAAGCGATTCAAAAACAAAAAGCAAATAAGACCCCGGGGACAGATGGTTTACCAGGAGAATTATATCAAAAATTAGGGGAATCACTACTGGAGGTATGCAATGAGGCTTTGTTAAATGCAAAAATATCTGAATCGTGGAGGGAATAATATATTATCTTGATTTTGAAAGAAGATACCAATATTAATCAAATCAAAAATTATAGACCAATCTCGCTTTTGAATGCCGACTACAAAATTTTTATGAGTATCATGGCAGGAAGAATGAAGAAGATTTTAAACGAAATAATACATAACAATCAAAATGGATCTTTGTCATATAGGCAAATAAGGGATAATATCAGAATACTAATGAACATATTAGAATATTATGAAATGCACCCAGGAAAACAAGTGGCCCTTGTTTTTCTGGATGCACAAAAAGCATTCAATGATTTAAATTGGGAATTCATGATACATCAGATAAGGGAAATGAAATTTGGAGATACATTTGAAAAATTAGTAGAAACAGTTTATTCTTCCCAAAAGGCTAATGTAATAATAAATGGAGATATAACAAAGACATTTAGAATAACAAAAGGAGTTTGCCAGGGATGCCCATTGTCACCTCTGGTCTTTATTTTGACATTAGAGACATTATTAATAAAAATTAGGAAAAACTCAGGAATACAAGGAACAAAAATTAAAAAAGAGGAATATAAATTACAAGCATTCGTGGATGATTTGGTTTTTTTATTGAGGAGCCATTAGAATCAGGTCCAATTCTGATAAAGGAATTAGAGAAATATGGAGAGGTCTCAGGACTCAAAATTAATAGGGACAAAACTAAAATGTTGGTTAAAAATATAATACCTAAAAACAAGGAATTAGAAATTGTAATGGGACTATAAATTATAAAATTTAACAGCAAAATGCTCCTCAATAAAAGAAGACAATTATANNNNATTACTTAATCAAATTAAAAAGGATTTGGAAAAATGGGGGACTTTACAATTATCATTATTAAGCCGAATAGCAACTCTTAAAATGTTTTGCCAAAGCTTTTATACTTATTTCAAACAACCTCAATAAAATTAGATAAGAATTTTTTTAGAAAATTAAACAGAACAATTACTAAATTTGTTTGGGCAGGTAAGAAACTGCCAATAAAGTTAAAGGATTTACAGGATAGCAAGAGTAGAGGTGGCCTTGGGCTCCCGGATTGGGAATTATACCATAAGGCGGCAATACTTGTATGGATATGAGATTTGATCAATCTAAGAAATAAAATAATATTAACCATAGAGGAGCATGACTTACAAAGAGGGTGGCATGCCTTCCTGTGGGATAAAGAAAATAAACAGTACCTATGCTTTTATAGACATAGAATAAGAGACGTACTGATACAATCATGGAGACAAATAAAAATAAATATTATCTGAAAATTCCAAGCTGAATATCCCCCTTGAAAGCAGTAGTCCACCCTAATATATTGGAGATCAAGAAAACGGCCAGGTACAGGGAAATTTTAGACACGCAAGGGAATCTAAAGAGTATGCAGAAATTGGAAGGGCAGGGAATAAAATTGGATTGGTAGACTTATATGCAAATACAAACAAGATATAAAAAAGACAGTGAGGAATTTGGAATAGAAAATTACAAAAATTAGATAAAATTTTGATTGCCCAGATGAAAAATTATTATCTAAAATATATAAACACTTATTAAAATGGGGTAGAGCAGAGGAGATTGTAAAAGAATCAATGATTTCATGTGGTAGAAATTTTGGACATACTATTGAATTAGAACAGTGGGAAAAGATTTGGAATACCAGTTATAAAATAACAAAATTGGCGGCTTACAAGGAAAACCAACACAAAATCTTCTATCATTGGTACATGGTGCCTTCACAATTGGCTAAGATCTACCCAAATCTAAAACCAAATTGCTGGAAATGTGGACATCAACAAGATACCTTCTTTCACTCTTGGTGCTCATGCCCTGAAGCGAAGAAATATTGGAAAATGATTCATATGTGGTTAGAGGAGTTAATTGAAAATAAAATTGATTTCATCCCGGAACTATTCCTCTTAGGAATAATTAAAAGAAACTATAACAGAAAGATAAAATATCTTATATTACACATAATAACAGCAGCCAGAATTTCCTACGCACAGTACTGGAAGAAAAATGCCATACCTCCGAAGGTTTAATAATTAAAAAAATCTTCGAGTGCATGGAAATTGATAAATTAACTATGGAACTAAAAGGGAAAGCTGACACGGAATACAATGCAATATGGGAAACATGGTATATCTGGATTGACAATAGATATAAGAATAGAAAATGTAAATAATGTATATAATAGTTATGAGGATACGGAAGTAGTGTGTATTGAAATATTGGATAGGATGTATAAATGTATATATATTGTCACAGTATTGTTCAATTAGTAATGGTATTATGTATAAAAGGAAAGACCCAATAAAGTGTTGGGAAAAAAAAGATTTAACACAAAATTGAGCACATTTAGAAGTCACTAAGCTGAAAAAGACTACTATACTGTATAAGCTATCCAGGAAGAATATTTTGTGAATTAATGTGTGCACAAGTGCATGAATTAGTTGTAAACGAGTGTGTGTAATACACATGCACAACAAGAACAACAAATAGACAAATGCATAGTCTACAGTATTTATTGTATGATATTATTGATATTATGATATTATTTTTCTCCCTTTTTTGAAAAGGGGATAGGCCATTCATTAATTCGCAAAATGCTGGAAGATCTAGTGGGTAACAAATTCAGTTTATGGCAATAGTATAAGTTTGAAGCAAAGAGACTGATCATTGGCTAATTATTATTCTTGGTACTCAGCATTTGGCTTACCTGGGTTGGGCAGTGAAAGATTGAAGGTCACAAGTTCCTTCAATCAAAACACAAGTTTCTGATTTACAAGTGTACGGGCAGTACATGATTCTTCTATTTAGCTGAAGAGAACAACAAAGGAGTAGGCTGGCTGGCAATGAATGCAGTTGATGGTAGACAATGCTCATGATGACTTCAGGAATAAGACCCTTTGAATTATGATGGAGAATTATGTTTGTCACATTCTGGGATAATTGCATGTAATATTGGAGTTGATTTTCTTGGCCCATGGCTGAAAAATTTATCTCTCTGATTAGAGACATTTAATTACTTGCCCAATCAACTCCCTGATACTCTCCTGATGCTCCTGGGACAAGGACATCCTGCAGGAAATGGTATCTATTACAGCTCCCAGATGGAGCAAACTATTGGTGGGAGTGAAGTGACTCTTGGCCTCGTTGACAGAGAAGCCATGCTTCTGGAGCACCTGAATGGTGATCTCCAAATCCTCTGATGCTCAAGATGGGGAGGATGACTGGACCAGTATATCATCCAGATAGCACTGGACTCTGACTAGAATGGCCCTAAGATGGGCTGCCAGGGCTGCCAATAGCTTCGTAAATGTTCTGGGAGCAGATGAAAGTCCAAAGGGCAAAGCCCTGTACTGAAAATGTTCCCATTATAGCAGAATCTGAGGAATTGCCTATGGGCCGGAAGAATGAGAACATGAAGATAGGCCTCAGTTAAATCTATGGAGGTAAAGAAATCACCCTCCCTAATTCCCTTCAGAATAGACTGGAGAGAGTGCATCTTAAACCGCCTGTATTTTACACGGCGGTTAAGACGCTTCAAATCCAGAATTGCCCTCCATCCCCCTGAGGCCTTTGGGATTACAAACAAGATGGAATAAAATCCCATACCCTGTTGGTCCTCAGGCACCGGCTGAGTAGCCTGGATCTCCAGCAGGTGCTGAATAGCTGTTTCCATGAGGACCATTCTCTCTCTGTTTTTAGAAACAGGACAACGAATGAAAAACCTCAGGAGTATAGAGAGGAACTCTAGAGAAAGGCCCAAATGGACTGTCTCCAGGACCCAGGTGTCTGTGATTACTTCCTCCCAATGCCTGGCAAACAAGGCCAGATGTCCCGTAATGGGAGGATTGACAGCAAGTTTATCTGGGGCATCAGAAGGGACAACCCCCAGCCCCTCAAAAGGGCTGCTTGTTGTTAAGCAGGCAATTTCTACCTGTCCTGTCCTGAGGTTGATCCTGCCTGGGGATGAAAGGCCTCTGTGGTCCAGCAAACCCCCCTCCAGCTTTGGGTGTCCTATAGTAGGGATGTCTGAAATAAGTCGTTGATTGGAAGTCACCCCTTCTGGATCTGGAAGGTAAGATCTTTCCCTTGTCTTTGGAGTCCACCAGCACCTTGTCTAGGACTTCTCCAAACAATTTTTCCCCCTTAAAGGGGGCAGTGGCCAACCTCCACTTATATCTCATATCAGCCTGCCATTGCCTGAGCCAGAGCAGGCAGCGAGAGGCTATAGCCAATCCTATCACCTTAGAGGCAAATCTGGCTGCACTGAGGGTGGCATCAGCTGAGAACTCCACAGCTGCTAGGAACTTATTTATATGCTGGTGTGACCTGACATCCTGAAGTGGAATACATCCTGAAGTGGAATACTCTCTTGCAGCTCTTGTAGCCAGATGAGAGATGCCCTGTTGAAAAAGGATGCAGCTGTGGAAGCCTTTACTGCTCATGCTGCTGACTGATGTGTTCTCTGTAACATTTGTTCGGCCCTCTTGTCCTCTGCCTCCAATGAGTCCTCGGGCTCCCCAGGAATGTCAGAGTTGGATTGTAGGGCTGCTACTGGGGCATCCACAGTGGGCACTTCCAGGGCTTTGGAGAGATCAGCTCCCACATTAAATAACCTTCTGTCCAGGGAGGAAGAGCTGACCCAACCCAAGAGAAGACCACTGCCTTTGGATGACTGTTGTGAACATCTTTGGCACAGGGATGACATCTGCCATTATGGTCTTTTCCGAAAACAATGGGTAATTGGGGTCTTTGGAAAGATCTGTTGGCTCCTGTAGTTCAGGAGCCATGCCTTGCCCTGTGGCATTCTTTGCCTTAAAGAGGAGCAACTTGTATATGGCAGGCTAGAAAAGGCCTGAAATTGCGGTTTGGTCAGAATCAAGGCCCTCATCGTCAGAATATTTCTATCCATCAGCTGCCCCATGTCAGATGGGTTGGAATGAGTACTCCCAGCAGGAGCATAAGAAGTGGACCCTGAATGAATGGAGAGATCATCCTCATAATGAGACCTTTCTCTCCTGCTATGCTTTGAGGAGGAAAATGAAGCCTCAGAAGGTGATTGCCTGGTTTTTTTTAAGACAGCTGATACATCCTGCTTCACTGCCTCAGCTAACAGAGCCTGCATGTTAAATTGGAATTCAGGCTCTTGTCCCACTGCAGGACGAAGTCTCGCTGACGTGGGTGTAAAGGTAGCCTCAGGGGCCACTTTGGTTCTATGGTGTTGCTGGGGAGACAGAAAAGAAACTTCTAATTTCAGAGCCTTCAATGGAATCTTGCATCAGATCCTGCTCTTCAGCTCCCCCAGTGGCTGCTTCTGGTAAAACTCTCCTGTCAGATTGAAGAACTTGGCTCCTCTTTGTAACCATCACTCCTCATTTTGATGGGAATCTGTCATGGAGCTGTTAGGTGCCATTTCTGAGCTCTTTTGGGCTGCTTCTTGTCCCTTAGCCGACAATCTCTCTAGTGCTTTATCCCTGCTGCGCTCATCCCACTCAGCTGCCTTGGAGCTCTTTCGAGGCCCTGCAGCTCTATCCCTTGGCTTGGGGCTTGCAGAGGAGACTGAAATATTTGGGGCTGCAGGGCTGAGAGAGCGTGATGGCCCGCGAGCCGTCTCCTCCACTCTCCTGTTCACACAGCTAGCATGTTGGGTGGAATCCGCCATTTTTCCAGTGCTCAGGAATTATTGCCCTGTGGCTCTAAGGATGTGGAGAAAACTCCCCCAGACCAGTTACCCTGGAGAAGATCCAGCCATCAATCGTGATCTTTATTTACAGCTGGTCTTCGGCCCCATTTAAAGCACTGCTGCAGTAATTGCAGGCTTCTGAGATGGCCGTTTGAAGCCGCCAAAAGCCTTCCCAAGCCAAACACGGGGAATGGTGTGGATGTTTAGTCTAACATACCTCCATGAAATACCTCACAATCGGTGCGGATCGGCCCTCAATCAATCCGTTGTTGGATGGTCTGGGCCGAAGCCCCGATCAATCTTTCGTTCCATTTTGATAGCCGCCTAAGTAGTAGACTGGTCCAGCTGCCCAGGAAATAGCATACAGGATTGTTTTTTTGAGTAATTTAGGCCTAATTTTCTATAGATTCGAGATTTTGTAGGAGCAAAAAAATACACGTCATCCAGCTAGCTGACTGAGTCAATTTCTGGGGCACCCTTAGAAACAGGGGAGTGTCCTCAAAGATTTGACAGACTCAGTCCAATCAGCAAGCAGAGACTGATAACCCAATCCTGGATGCTATCTCCACCACAATGGTGAATAACTAGTTATGCACTGTGCATAGAAAATATTATACAATGCACTGATTTTTTCCTCATGCTTTTTAGAAGAGAAATTTTGTTTTAATGTTTGTTTTAACTGAAACTTTCTTCTAAGCTTAGTAAAAAGAGAATTGGCTAACATGAAATCAGGACTAAACTGTGTAGAGTTTGGTGGCCTTGCTTTAACCAAGTTTAGCCAGCATCTACTAGAAATAGTTAATAGTTCTATCTATCTACTGTATGTGGTTGCTACAGAGCAAAAACAACTTGAGAGTACGTAATCAATCAATATTTTTTATACTGGGCTGATATTTTCCCCCCTAATAAAATTAACAGGTCAGAATAAGATGAACTTGATCTATCTGCTGTGTATAGCAGGACTGATCATCTCATGACTGACAAATTCTACAAAAAGAAAAACACAACAAAAATTGCCACGTATCTTTCATTACATTTTCAATAAATAGTACCTTTCTTTGGATGACCAAAGGGGAGAAATAATTTGGATGTGTAATCATATGTCTAGACATTATAAAACAGAGTTCAAGAAATTCCACATGTGGCATGAAGTTGGCTGTGTTAGAAGAATTAAAATAAGAAATGGAATAATCCCTTGAATAACCTAAGGGCAATCAAGCATTCAGGCAAGGAGTACAAGACAAATTAATGTGAAATTTCTTAGATGTCCAAATATGGTATTAAGAAATAAATTTCTTTATGATATCCCAGTTAATCAATTCTGAGCTAAGTTTTATGTCCCTTTTCTACATTTTAAGTGATATATGAATTACTGAATGAATAGTCTAAACTTTGTAAAATTTAATATTTTATCTTTCTATTTCTTGTAACTGTACATGCACAGACATAAATGCACAAAACCATATGGATATCTGACTGTTGTATAAACAACGTAATAATCTATTTTCCTGGAGTGAGTCACAGCTTGTGCAATGTGTTATAAAATTTGCTGACTGCAGTGATAAACATCAAAGAACATTTCTGACAATAAAATAGCAAGTTTATTCTTTTTTATAATCCAAAACAATTTGCCAAATCTGTTTGTGTATTAATTGGTAATAAACCTGACAATATTTGAATGGGGGTGGAAAATAAATGAATGATTTCCAGAATGAAATGCATAGTCAAATTCAACAATAATCAGCACAAAACCCCCAGAGTATTAAATATATAAAGTAGTACTCACAAGTGCATTAAAATCAAAAGACTGGACATTCCTTTAAAGATATAGTATCTTTGTCAGATACTGAAAAAAACAACAGAGCATCACACCCCCACACCCCCTTGGAGAAGACATTTCAATCCATCTGAGAAAAATGTATCTTTTGTGGACAGTCCATAGTAACCCAGAGTCCTTGCAAGTAAATATAGGAAGATACTTTTTTTTTAGATCCTCATGATGCCATTATGTCTGGCATCTAACTTATTAGTATGGCAGCTGTATAAATGGGGCATAGAATCCACCCCTCAGTGTGACTGCAGGGTCCCCCATCAAAGTGTAAATCACATTGTGACCAGCTGTAAGTTGGGTTCAGTATCTGATATTTTTTTAAATATAAACAATGTTGGGTTTCAACAGTTATATGGTCTAGACTCTGAATTTGAACATAGATATTTTAATATTTATATTTTACTAATCTAGGTGAAATGTTAATATATATTGCTAGTCCGCATATGATAAGCCATTCACTAAATAACATTCATTTAGATATACTGATCCCCTATGACATAGGCTTAAACTTCAGTACCAACATTTTGAAGTGGATTTAATTATGAGCCTAGTGAATTAATTTATACAGTGGGAGAGATAGGGCAGGCTTTCTAGATTTTGCTGAATTAGGATATTCAGAAACCTCAAACAAAATGTTAAATAGTGAAGAATGTTAAAAGCTGTAGTTCAGCAACATCTGGTAGCCACAGGAATCTCACCACTTTATATATACTAGTGTAAATAAATCACTTCCAGAATGATATATACTGTAGCAGATACTGTATATTGTTAGCAACTCAACATTCCTGAAAAAAGGTTTTCAATTTCCAGATTCACAAAATAGCAGAATTCATTAAAATTTTGTGTTGTTCTTGTCTTATTTAGAACTGGTTCCTGCCATCATTCTGGTTTTTTCCCCTGGCCTGGCCTAAAATATTGTAGTACATCAGACCAGGACACTGGTTTTGCAAAGTCTATTAGCATAGTGTAAAGGAAGCATTATATATACAATCCAGACCTCATGACAGATCCCTAAAAAAGTGATACTGCCATTCAATTGAGATAAGGGGGAGTCTTGGATTTGAATAAATTGCATTGCCTGTGACAAATGGTATTTTTATAACTGGTATCCTGGCGCTGGAGTAGCCTGAGATTACCCACCTCTTGGGGAGATGGACAGCTGGGAAAGCCATGTAGTTTATTTTATGCTAAAGCCAGAGGAAGGAGGGTATGAGAATGTATACTTATATGTTTCTCAGAGCAACTGGGAATTAACATCTTCACATCTGGGGAGTGTTTGAAATAACATTCTGACTAAAGGGAGGGATCTCTAAGGCTTTAATTATACTTGTCTTGCCTAAGGGTAGGCAGACATTGCTTTGAATCGAATGCTGTCTCTTATGCTTAATAAAAGCTTCCTTTTGAAATCCTTCATTTCAAGAGTCTTCACTTTTTTAAGTACAAAGGAGAGGCAATCCTTACAGAAAGCAACGTCTGCAAAATGGTCAACCTGGAGAAGCAATTTTTGCTCTATCGAGGGGACCCTGCAAACCATGTCCAAACAAAGCAGCAAGCAGGGAGAAGGCATGAACCACCACCGAGCTGGATGCCTGCTTCCCACACCCCATTGGAGAGGATGAGGTGACCCTGGAGGATTCCAAAAAGCCCTGCTGGTCAATTGGCATTGGGAAGAAAAGCAGCTGGGATGGGAGAACCAACCACGCGGTAACCAAAAACCGGTGTGGAAGCTGGAGCTAGAAGCCCTCTCTGAGCAGGAGGAATTAACCGAAGCACCACTGAGAGAGGATCAGCTGAAGAGACATATAACCCAGTTGGTGATGGAGATTTTGGAAAATCTCAACATCCGAGGGGAACCAGAACGGCTGCAAAGGGGCGCTGAAATGGCAGCAACCACAGATGATGCTGGGGGGGGGGTCACCCCCTTCTGGAACCCACCAATCAAGCGGATGGTGCAGCAGCAATGGCCGGGGGTCCAGTAAACCCTCCCCCCTGGGTGGCATACACACTGGGGCCCATTTTTGATCAAACCCAAGCCCTACAACTGGAAAGAAAAACTCCCCCTCTTGGGGTGAAATTTTATGGAGATCCACAACAATTGGGATTCTTTGTGGCACACATATGCAAGTATATGCAGGAGTACAGGTGCGATTTCCAGACCCAAGGATCCCGAGCCCTGGAGGGAGCCGCTGCCAGATGGTTGGTAACCCTGCATAATGCCAATGCACCAGAACTTCAGAACTTCGACTGTTTCATGATGGCCATGCGATGGCGATTCAAAGACCCCCTAGCAGATCACAAAGCACACAACTGCATTAAAGCCGTGAAGCAGGGATGACGGCCAGTAGCAGAGTACACTGAAGAATTCAGAGTCATATGAACTGGCCAGAGGATATTCTGGTAAGCTGCTTTAAGGATGGGTTGAATGATGACTTCTACAATGCCTGTATGCTCCAAGGGGCACTGAAACCAACTACATGAGTGGTATCTCACCGCCGAAGAAGCTGAGATCAATATGGCCAGAAACCAGTACCAAGCGGGACAAGCATAGAATAAATCCCCACCCCAATGGAAGCAAGACCCTTTCAAGTTGTGAACCGCTTTTTCCCCAAAACCCTCAGCCTGCTTCAACTATGGAAAAGAGGAGCACCAAGCTGCAGAATGTCGTTCTCAAACACCCGCCTGAAAACCAGAATGCCCATTGGGGGGGAAACCTGCGAAAACTGGCCAATGCAGGAGGGAGACCACCCTGAGGAGCAGGGAGACTGTAGGGGCTCCATTTTCAGCACCTCAGCAGGAGGAACCAAACCTGGTCAGGAGCAATCCAGAGGATGAACCACTGGTAAGCAAACCAATTGAACTGCCTACCCTCCCTCTGAGACTGCTTATCCCCAACAGGGACGGGGAGATAAAAATCCCTGCTTTATTAGACTCAGGGTGCACCACATTGTTTAATCAGTTCAACCTTGGTAGGAAATTTGGGAATTAATGTAAGAAAGCTGAAAACCCCCATCAATTTTTGCCAAGTAGATGGGTCAGTTGCAGGGGGAGAGCCAGCTCCTTTCGCCACTGAGCCTTTAAAAATAGGCATCGGGAGCCATAAAGAAAGGCTTACATTCATAGTGGCACCTGGTATGAAATGGCCATTAGTCTTGGCCCTCACATGGCTGAAAAAATGGAACCCCAAAATTAATTGGAAGCAAGGCACCATAAAATTTGAAATGCACATGACTTTTGTCAAAAATCCAAAGAAAGAAACTGAGGGGGTGGAGCACAAAGAGACAGCAATGCCTGGTTACACCTTACCGACTCAGGGCCTACCCAAAGAATACAAAGACTTGGCAGAGCTTTTTAGCAAAAAAGCCTCTGACAAGCTGCCTCCCCCCACTCCACTGACAGTGCGATAGAAATCCTACCTGGTGCCAAACTCCCTAAACCCAAGATGTATACCGTGTCCCTGAGGGAGTTGGAAGAAGTGAGAGCATTTATTGAGAAAAACCTAGTAAGGAGTTTTATTAAACTAGCTCGACCAAAAATCGCAGCCCCAGTGTTATTTAGAGGAAAAAAAAGATGGCTCAAAACGTCTTTGTGTTGATTTTAAGAATTTAAACACAATCAAAGTGCATGTATCCTCTCTCCCTTATGAAAGATATGCTAGCACACCTCGCTAAAGGGAAAAAAATTTCAAAGCTGGACATAAGGGAGGCTTACTATCAAATCAGAATTAAGGAGGGGGATGTGTGGAAAATGGCATTTAATACCCCCCCTTGGGTGCTACAAATTCAAAGTGTTCCCATTTGGACTACAAGGGCCCCCGCAGTGTTTATGCAATTAATAAATGATCATTTGTATAAGGGAGTCCTGGTCTACCAGAACAACATTTTAATATATACTGAGACCAAAGCAGAACATGTAAAACTAGTCCGGGCTGTTTTAAACAAACTCCTCTCTGCTAAACTTTATGCTAAACTCTCCAAATTCCAAATGTGAATTCCACCAAGAAAAAATTGATTAATTGGGGTACCACATTTCACACCAGGGCATAGGATTATTTTCCTAGGGAGCTACCTTTTGTAACCAGGTGCCTTATTGAAAAGTATAAACACAACATCATCAGCTATAGATGCTATGGCCGATGAGATGGCTGAAACGGGGAATCTGATATTTCAGGCAGATCACAAAAGAATTGAAACTAAAAGCTTTACATAATATTACTAAACATTTAAACACATGTTGCCGATTTCAATACACTTAAGAGGATATGATATGGATTAACTTCATGGTTATCGATTTTTACCTGGTTGGAAGACTTATTCATTTGTATCAATATTATTGTTATAATCGGCTTCATTTCTTGTATCTATTCAGTGTATGCATATATGTACTTATGTTAAATATTGTTGTAACATAACCAAAACAAACCAAGAAAAAAGGAAATGGTTAAGCCAACTGAAAGTGGCAATTCACAGGTATAAACTGGTGAAATAGAAAAGGGGGGATTGTGATATGTAAAATTATACCTGTGAAAATATAAATCAGAATGTTATTTTAGCCACTCCCCAGGTGTGAAGATGTTATTTCCCGGTTGCTCTGAGAAACCATATAAGTATACATTCTCATACCCTCCTTCTGCTGGCTATTAGCATGAAATAAACCACATGGCTTTCCCAGCTGTCCATCTCCCCAATAGGTAGGTAATCTCAGGCTACTCCGGCACCAGGATACCAGTTATAAAAATACCATTTGTCACAGGCAATGCAATTTATTTGAATCCAAGACTCCCCCTTATCCCAATTGAATGGCAGAATCACCTTTTTAGGGATCTGACATGCCGCCTGCCTTAGAAAAAAGAGAGATTCACCTGAAAACAAAAAAGAAATAGAAAAGAAATTCATTATAATATGCTAATAAGGTTTGTTAGGATATTGGGAATGCGCATGCCCGTGGAGTGATGGCGTCCGGCGTTTGTTAGCTTGGTGGTGGTTTGGGTGATTTTGGGCATTNTGGAATGCCTCCTCTCCCTCGTTGCTGCGTGGCTGGGTCGCAGTTGTCAGCTTTTTAGCTGGATGCGGCTTGGCTTCTCGTCTGCTTGGCTTTGTGGTTGAGGCGGCGAGAGCGTCAATGGGGCGGAGACGATTCAGGCCCTCTCCTGGGTCCCCGGTGGCTTTTCCCTGCTCCTCAGCTCCAGCTGGTGAC
>AZIM01008369.1:5189-21289 GCA_000516915.1 Ophiophagus hannah | reverse complement strand
ATCAGCAAGACATGCCCTTATCAATCACCGTTTCTACGGGACAGTTTAGGTCTGGTGGGACCGACCAACAGTGGAGATATCGACAGCGGTCTTGGAGCATCAAGATCACACGTCGTACCGCCGCA
Source organism: Ophiophagus hannah (assembly GCA_000516915.1). Taxonomy (NCBI): domain Eukaryota; kingdom Metazoa; phylum Chordata; class Lepidosauria; order Squamata; family Elapidae; genus Ophiophagus; species Ophiophagus hannah. The sequence continues at coordinate 21,164 of AZIM01008369.1, read as the reverse complement.
ATGCCAGCTCCACCCTCCTCTACAATGCGGTTTGATGGTTGAATATATGACAGAATGTACTGATGCTTTTGTATATTAATAAGAGACATGTAAACTAATTGTAATGTTTCTATTTTTTAATCATAGGCCTGGAGATAGAATTATACTACTGGAGGATTCAAATGAAGATTGGTGGAAGGTACAATCAAAATAGCTTCAATAATGTTAAAATGGAAAAAGTGAATATTGTATGATACTTTTTTGGTCAATCCATTAGTACAAATTCATTTGTAATCCAGTTGCTGTAGAACTATATTTTTTCCAGCATAGTTCTTTGATTAGCTACTCTTTTTCATAATGAGAAAATAAAGAAACCTTCCTTCTGTTTCAGACTGAAATCCAAGAGATAGAGCAGGAGAATGCAAGCAACCCATCAAATTATCTGGTTATTTACATTAGAAATTGTCACCAATTATAGAGCCAATAAGGTGTTCTCCAAAAATATTATAGTTTCCACTATCCTCAACCAGCATGCAAACCACTTGCTGAATATTGATGTCTGCCATATTTGGAGACCCAATGTTGTGGAAGATGGCTTATAATATCTGACCAAGGCTAGAATGTTTAAACTTCAAATTCCTTTGAACTTTAATGAAACTCAGTGAGTGATTGTAGACTCTTGCGGGAGCTATTTTACACAGCTAGTCATCTTAGTAGTTGAAGGGAAAACAGAACATTTCACCTTGAAGAAGTGACAGAAAAATAACATATACAAAATGCAAACTTTAATACTATGCAATATTTGTTTTCTCACCATATCCTATTCATAGGGAAAAATAGAAGATCGAATTGGTTTTTTTCCTGCTAATTTTGTTCAAAGATTACAAGATGAAAAAGTTTTCAAATGTATCAGAACATTTATTGGATGCAAGGAACAAGGACAGATAACTCTAAAAGAGAACCAAGTAAGTAAACTTAGAACTCTTTGTTTTAAATTTTTAAGGACCCATCTTCCTTTAAAAAAACAGTCCCATGAAATTCCATGGTTCATAACTCCAAAAACAAATTATTAAGATTTGATATTCAAACCCATGGATAAAATAGTCAACAAAATTAATACAAAGCTGGTCCAGGAAAGGGCAAAGGTTGCTCATGCTTACTGAAAAAGAGATTATTAATACATGTCCCAATGCATATAAGAGGGAAAAAATGCTATTTTTATTAACATTTTATTAAAACAAGGGATTACTATGGAATCATGCTGATATCAGAATTAATAGGAATAAATTGTAAAATCAAAAACTTATCTACAACAGAGGGATGAAAAAGTACATTAGTTATTGACTTATCCCAATAATCAAGCTAGAGCAACTATGTTCTCTTACAATGCTGTAAGAGAACATAGAAATGGATAGTCATAGGCATTTGCAATGGAAGCAAGTGGGAAATTTCTACCAATTATAAGTATGTTTTTGTGACAGTACAAATGGCTATGAAAGGACAGGGAGGGCTAAAATTCAGTGGCAAATTGAGCTTATAAAAAGTGAAGAGTGAAAAAAAAATCTGCCTTACATCAGACTTTTGTCATTTAGTTTAATCATTGATACATACATGTTAATCTGATCTGATCTCTGATACACCATCATTTTAGCCATTGTCTATACACTGCAGGATGAAGGGCTCTTCCACAGGTTTCCAGCTATATGGTCCTGAGCTTTCTTTTGCCAATTGGGTCTGCATACATCTCACAAGACAGCAAACAAAAATAGAAGCACAATGTAGAACGCATAACTTGGATCCTGCTGCTCAAAATAAAACACATACAAAAAATAATCCAAGAAGCGTTTCTATTCATTCTAACCCAGGCCAAAAAAACAGCCAAATCTTCAAGGCTTTCTGGAATGTCAATAGGGTGGGAGCCACACAAATTTCAGGAAGGATCTCACTCCAGAGAGTAAGCATCACAGCACAGAAATGCTAATGTTGCTACCTGCCCTTCCAACTCCCCACAGTCCACTTGCAATTTTGTTCCTTCTTTCCAGGCCAAAGCCTCATTCACCAATTANGCCTTCCAGAACTTCCAGGAGGCCCACTTTTTGCCCTCCCTGAGCCTCTGTTTGGGCCCTGCACTTACCTGTGATCCAAAACAGGCCACACAGGGATTCCTGGGAGGGGAGGGGTGGGGTGGGCAGGGCCAGCCAGGGGTGGGATTTGCTGGTCTGCCAAACTGGCCATAAAATTAACAACCAGTTCACTTGAAATGGTGCAAACTGGTAGCAGCCCACCCTTGGAATAATTCATTTGTTGTCATAAATGTTTGTAGTGCACAGGATTTCAGAAGCTAGAAATGCTCATCTGAGAAACTTTTCCTTTGGTGTACACACTTTTTGTTGACACACTGTCACTTCTGGTCACATAGGCTTTTCTAATAGTTGAGCATTACAAAACCCAACAAAATAAGTTTGCCAGAGACAGCAGTGGAATGTTGGGTGGTAAATTGGGCAAATCTGCCTGGAGAAAGAAGCAGCTAACAGAAGTTTCTTTTTTGTTTTAAAAGACAATAGGACTGAAGAGGATTCCAAGTTTAGAGAACAGGCAAGAAACAATCAACTTTCTTTTTAAAGAAAGGAGGACAAGGGAAAAGAAAATAATGTGAATTATACTAGCACTTTTCTAAGTAAGGACAATAAGGCACTAAATAAAATAGTCAGCTTTGTAAATAACAAATTATATAGGGAACAGGTACTATAACTATTATACCTTCAACTCATTTCTTTTCTTTTTAAAGTTAATCTATCCATCTCAGCACATTCTAGGATCTTTCTGATTACCTTCTCATCTGGTGGAATATTTCCATTTTTCCAAAATTTTGCATAGCTAATCCTTGCTGCTGTTAGTATGTGTAAAACTAAATATGCAGTTCCTTTTTCATAACCCTCTGGGATTATGCCAAACAAATATATTTCTGGTTTCCAATCTATCTTCTGTTAGATTAATTTTTTCTAGCTAACTCTATTTTCTCTCAATATTGTTTTGTTTTGGTGCAGGTCCACCACATGTGATAGTATGTCCCAGGGTTATGATTACATTTCCAACATTTTGCAGATAAATTACTGAACATTTTTGCCAATCTTGCAAGTGGTAGGTGCCACCTATAAAACATTTTATATAAATGTTCTTTATATTCCAATGCCATCGTCAATTTATAGTTCTTTGCAACTTTTCCAATTCTATAACCAAAAAAATTTGCCCAAACAATCATAGTTTCCTTGACTTGCTCCTCCTCCATTTTATACATCAATAAATAATTATATGCTTTTTATCAGTTTTTCATCTGTTAGTATCTTATAAGATACCCATTAGTATCTTATCTAGTGCTGTTGATTCATTATTTAGACCCCATTTTTTAACATCCTTCTCATATCTTCTTTGTATCTGTAGATATGACCACTAGTCTAAATCCAGCCCCTGACTTGTAATTGTTGTCTAGTTTTTAATTCACCATCTTTACTTAAAATATCTTTATAGGATACAATTTTTTCAAAGTTGATAAGATTTGGATAGCTTAATGCTTCCATGATGGAAAGCCAGACTGGAATTTTCATTTAATGTTTTAATTTGACTTTTCCCCATACATTGTGCAGTGCGTTTCTTACATAGTGCCCTTGAAAATATCTGTGTATCGTACTCTTGCCGTACTATAGGAAAGCATGCCAATCTAGTTGCAGATCATATCCCTCTAGCAATAATAATCTTCTATATTTCAAATTTACCCAATCTTTTATCCATGTCAAAGCTGATGTCTGATAATAGAATTCCCAGTCTGGGAATCCAAAACCCCCTATTGCTTTTAGCTTCCTGCAACATTTTAAATTTTATTCTGGCTTTTTTCCCTTGCCATAGAGTAATTCTATTCAAATCATCAAAAAATTTCCTCTCTAATTTTATCGGTATTGTTTGAAATAGGAAGAGTAATTTTGGCAATATATTCATTTTCACAGCAGCTATTCTCCCTATCATCGATAATTGGATGTTCTTCCATTTTTCTAAGTCTAATTTAATTTACTGCATTAGTTTTATGCAATTGTCCTCTTCTACACACCTTGCTGTTAAATAGATGCCTAAATATCTAACCTTTACTATTTGCAATCCTATTTTCTCTATCAATTCAATTTTTTGTTTTTCCATAAGATTTTTAACTATTACCTTGGTTTTTTCCTTATTTATTTTCATTCCTGCCACCTCTCCATATTTCTCAATTTCCCCTATCAGTTTTGATTCTTTTGGTTCTTCCAGAATAAAAACTAAGTCACCAACACCACCAAACTTGAGATTCTAGTCTTAAACAACCTGGAACTACTAAGCTTAGACTTAAGCATAGTAGTACTGGCAATCTTAGTACTGGCTAAGATTGGACTTAAGCATAGTACATAAAATTATCTGTAACAATGTCTTACCAGTTAATGAATATTTCAACTTTAACCACAACAGAAGAGCACACAACAGATATAAACTTAATGTACCACTCCAAACTTGATTGCAGGAAGTACAATTTCAGCAACAGAGTGGTCAATGTCTGGAACTCACTACCTGATCCTGTTGTCACATGCTCAAACCTCCACTCCTTTACCCTCAAACTAACCTCTATTGATCTCACCCCATTCCTAAGAGATCTGTAAGGGGTGTGCATAAGTGCACAATCGTGCCTACCGTCCCTGTCCTATTGCTTCTAATTATTCGTACCTATTTCATGTATTTATACTTATGTTTATTCTTATTTCTATTATATTGTAAGCATTTGACAAACCAAACAAATAAATAAAAATAAATAAAGTCATCCACAAAGGCTTGCAATTTGTATTTTTCTTTTTTAATTTCCATTCCTTTTATTTCTGGGTCCTGTCTAATATTTCTGGTTAATATTCCTAAGGTTAGAATAAATAATAAAGGAGATAACAGACAACTTTGTCTTATCCCCTTTTTTTATATTGAAACTTTCTGTCACATCCCCATTCACCATCACCTTAGCTTTCTGGTGTGTATAAATTGCCTTTATCATCTGGATAATTTTTTTGCCAAAATCCATATATTATAGTTGTTGCAGCATAAATTGCCAATTGATATTAGCAAACGCTTTCTGGGCATCCACAAATATTAAGGCTAGCTGTTTTTCATTATGCTTTTCATAATACTCTAAAGTAACCAGAATTATTCTAACATTATTTATAATTTGTCTTTTAGGCAAGAACCCATTCTGGTCCACATGTATAAATTCACTTAAAAATCTTTTAACTCTTTCTGTGATCACTGAAGCAAATATTTTTTAATCTGCATTTAGTAACAAAATTGGTCTATCTATAATTCTTTATTTGTGTTGGATCTGAATCTTCTTTTGGTATCAAAGTGATGTAGGCCTCTGTCCATGTATCTGGTATTTTGATTTCTAAAAGAGCTTCGTTATATATCTCTAGCATTGGTAGGCTCTAAGTTTCTTGCAGTTCTTTGTATATTTCTACTGGGAGACCATCTGGGCCTGGGGTTTTATTGTTTTTTTGTCTTTTTATCACTTCTGTTAGTTCTGCCATTGATATTCTTTCATTCAGCATCTTCTTCATCATTTCCGGAATCTTTGGCACATTAGCTTTTTCCAAATGGCTTATTATTTTTTCTTCTGGCATTTTTTCGTGGTCATATAGCTTCTTATAGAAATCATATATCTTTCTTCTTCTCCGTTGAGCATTGCAGCATACCCCCCTCATCCTGTTGGTTACCTATCCAGTTTCTTTCTTTTTCTTTCTTTAATCTATATCTATATTTGTCTCTGGATTCATTGTTCTCCAAGTATCTTGTAGCAATAGTTCCTCAATCATTTTAGGAAGATTTCTAGGTAGAGTTCTTCTTTTTTTTAATTTTACTACTTTTATAGTCCAATTTTGTGTTGACTATTGTGTTAAGATCTCCCATAATACAAATATTTTCATATTCTGCGTCAAGTATCTTTTTGTGAAGTTTTTTTTTTTTAAGAATTCCTCTTGTCGTTCATTTGGTGCATATATAGCAACCAAGAGTGTCTGTTTTTGGTTTAAGGTCACCTCCCGCATCAAGATTCTCCCTTCTTCATCTTTATAAATTTGTTTAGAATTCATTGTCTCTCTCACGTATATTACGCCTCTTTTTTTCTTCTGTGATTATCAGTAAAATAATTCCCCAGTTTATAATGTTGCTGGTTGATATGTGCTTCTTGGAGTAATATTATATCCAATTTTAATCTTTGTAACTTCAAAAATATATTTTCCTTTTTATGGGGGAATTGAGCCCATTTATATTAACTGACATCATCTTTACTTCATCCTGCATTGTTTTATTTATATCTAGGTGTTATACTCCTAGTTGCTCTCATTTCTCTCAGTTCTTTAGCTATTGCTCCTTCTCGTTCTGGATGTTCTCTTTTCTCATTTTCACTCTCCACTTTTCCTTCTGATATTGACATTTCTTGTCTCTTGTGTACTATATCTCCTCTCTTTTCCTGTTCCTTTTCAGTGTTGAAGTAATTATCATAAAAGTCTATTGCTTTGTCAAGTGAGTATTCTATACCTTTTTTCTTGCCAAGTGACCAGTATCCCTTCAAGCATTAACCATCTATAGTTTATGTTGTTTTTACTCAACTCTGTCATCAATAAGAAGTATTGTTTTCTATGTTCTCTCGCTTTATTCAATATCTCATCCCTTATTTATTTTTTTTACAAACCTTACATGTACTTTCTTGGGAAGATTGTATCTTCTTGCATAGTTTGTATAAATCCTATAAGTCTCATCTATTTTCTTTTCCATGTCTTGCCTATCTGTTCCTAGTGCTTTTGCAGTTCTTCCGTTATCACCAGTAGATCCTCTCCTTTCTCCTCTATTATATTTTGAAATCTTAAATAACGGGCAGCTTTCTCTGTCTCGAGCATTATCACTGTTTTCTCTAATTTCCTGTTTGCTTGAGTCAATTTGTAGTTTATATCTTCTATTTTTTCTACAAACTGTTTTTCTTCAATTTTCTGAATTCTTTATTCATTTTTTAGTATAATTTGCTGAAAAATTTCCAATTTTCCATCTATATTTTGGATTTTCTCCTTCGTCTCACCTGTGTTGTTTCTCACCTCTCCTATATCTTTCCTTATTTCATTATGACTTATGGACATGGATTCCTGTATCACCTGAAGCATTGTCAGTACCTCTTTTTGAGATGCGTTCGATTTTTCCAGTTGAAGCATGTTTTCAATAGATCTCTGATTGGAAGGACTTGAAGATGTAGATGATGGATTGGATGATGTCTTCTTTCCTATTTTAGTTATATTTAAATTTGATATTTCCATTTCTTGTACTAATTTACTTTTTCTCCCTGTCTTCTCTTTGCAGCTACTAATTGCTATTTCCACCACTCTTACTGTCCACAAAAATAAAGCACCACCCCAGGAATTAGCTACTTATATTTCAACACATTCAAAACCCGCAAATTCAATACAGATAGCCCTTATGTCCAAATATAGGAGATCATATAATGGCTGCAGCACTTCTTCCACTCAGTCCACTCAATCCATCTCCAGTGACTCAGTGTCTTAATATCTCAAAAGTCTCATGTATCCAAGCAGTTAAATTTTATAATCCAACAGACCCACCGCAGCCCTAGTCTCAGGTCTTTCCTCTATGAAGTCAGTATCCACACACACACATACACACATACACACATACACACATACACACATAGATAGATAGATAGATAGATAGATAGACAGATAGATATATAGATAGATATATTGATATAGAGATAGATAGATAGNAGATAGATAGATAGTCTTCTATGTTATTATTTGTAATCCTTAAGGCCCACTGTTTCCCCAGTTTTCAACCAGTTAATTCTTTATCTTGTTGCATCTTTTATAATCCACCAGAATCAAGGGAAAACAGAAGCATTTTTTCCCCTTTATCACAATTTCAGTCTTGCTTTCCCACAGTAATAACAGGGCACAATCTGTAATTATCTTCTAACACCAGATGTTGTAGTTCTTAGCTCTAAGTACAGTCATTTCAGTTCAAGGTATTTCTTCATGTAGGTATGTATGTATGTATGTATGTATGTATGTATGTATGTATGTTCCAGCTTTGGCCAGTAGATGGCAGCCTTGCTCTTTCTCCTTCTCCTCCTCCTCCACTCTAAACTAAGAAAAAATGTCCAGCAGAAAAAAAAAAGCAAACACGAAGAGAGAGGGGAGAAAACGGGGAAAAAAGAAAAAAAAATGTTGACTACTTATAGCCAGACAAGGATTTGAAATAAACAACTCAGAAGTAGTACCCCAAGAATGTAATGTCCAAACTCTCTCTGCAACTTGAATGTTTCCTGGCTTCACATTCACTTCCAGCTGATAGGCTCACAGCTCCACACTTACTCACACCACTTCCTGAGGGGAAAAGAATGGTAATTCCCTCTCTCCTTCTGTCTGGAGTGTACCTTCTTCACTCCCTTCTTCACTCAGGTATTGATGAATTAAATTAGGTTTATTTAGGGTAGAAGTCACATATTACTTACCCGATCAAAAATATTGTTTATTTTCCACTTTTTTTGCACTAGCTTGTTCCGGCTTAGGTTGGGCCATTGATGGCCGTCTTCTTCCCTGTTCAGAAGGTTTCCCCTGGATCCAGCTATGTGAACTGCCATTCACTTGTGATCCACAGGCACCCTTCCTTAATTGTCACTCTTATGAGGTGACATTTGCCCCCCCCAGGAGAACTCTAGACCAGCAGAAATCAGCTGAATCTCATGGAGCTCTGCAAGAACAGCTGTCACTCAACAAAACCAGAAACAGAAGTCCTTATATATATATGTTTTAATGTTATCAGTACAAAGCTAGTTTGTTTTAAGAAGCCTTTGAAAACACTGGCTGTTGTTGTCTCTGAAACTGAGTCCAGTTGATTCCCCTTTATTATGCTTTGAAAAATTAGATTTATTATTTTTAAGTTCCATTGGATACAGCAAGATGCAGATTTCTGAAAACAGATGACTTTTAAGAGATTTTTTTAATTCTTCATGTACTTTGTGCATGTTGTCAGGAAAATAATTCTGATTGGCTAAATGAAAAAGCAGAAGAAACTACTTTAAAAGCATACTTTTAAAGAAAGTTGTCATTGTTGTGCATGTGTCACCCAAAGATGAAGACTATGTTCTTCACAATTGCATGCTAGGGATGCATTGTATGAGATACGTTAGGGATGTAGCTTTTGTTTAATTTTTACCTGCATATAAAATGGACATGTCCAGCTGAAGTTATAGTGTTTATTCATAACTTATGTTTGGACTGATAGGAATTTAGGATTAGACTAATACATAAGCCATCAAAGGCAATATTATATACCTAACTCTTGAGAAAAACTTAACAATAATCTCAAGCTATCAAGAGGAATCCGGTGCTTTAATTAAACATATGAGTTCCATGGAGTTAAAGTTATGCAAACTATATATAATTTTACAGGTAAGATTGCAACTAATTAAAACTAATTAAACAGTAATTTGCTTGTTTTTAATAGCTTTTATCACAGAAATGGCTTATTATCACAAAGAAAAGTGGCTAATATGATGAATAAATAAAACAATGTATAGCACATGGGTGTCAAACTCGCAGTGTCATATGCTATCATGTGATGTTTCATGACTTTTTTCCTTTGCTGAGCTGAGGTGGACATGGTCTGTGCATGATGCATTCGACCTGTGGGCCGCCAGTTTGACATCACTAATAGCACCTGAACTGAACACTTATGTTTAGAAAACAGTAGTTTCCATCTTCATACCATTTTCAAACCTGAAAGAAATCTAAAAGAGGGCTGCAAAATTGGGTAGCCTGGTTCAGCTCAGTCTATTTACAGCATGTTGTCTCATCTATGCAGTAGCTATTTGGGTTCCATAATAAAAAGTAGTGTTTGAGTGTGAGAAATGTTTAACTGTTCTCTCCATTGTTTATCTTCAGATCTGCATAACTTCAGAAAAGGAACATGACGGATTTATCAAAGTATGCAGTGGGAAGAAAAAGGGTTTCGTCCCAATAGATGTCTTAGAAGACATCTGAAATTTGCCCAGTCAGCAACTGCAGTACAGTAGCAAAGCTTTGCCAGCAAGACCTGTTCACTTCATTTTGCACTGTGTCTACCCAAACAAGCTGTCTTGGAGATTACTAGGGCAATCAGAAGACAACTACAAAGACCAACCGCTATCAAGCATTTAGTTGCTTCGAAGCAACAGTGTTGATCAATAACAAATATAATAGAGAAAGAACCAAATAAAAGTGGTGTGAGTCTTAAGGGAGGGGTGGGCTGCTTTTCTAAAAAGACAAGTAAAAAATTAAACTTGATGGTAGGTTTTGTTTTATTTTGTTTCATTTTTTTCCTGAGCAAAGCTACTAATTGTTGCCCTTTGGCAACAGGCAACTGACCTGTAAGGCTATTTTTCTCTTGTTCAGGTGTCTTAAGAAAACTGATAGGAATTTTTAGTCAATGTTGTTTGATATGTATCTCACTAGGAAAGGTTCAGACTTTCTCTGAACTGTGATTTGATGGTTGAAATAAGTGATATGAATCTGGCCTTTAAAATATTGTTCCCCATTTTAGGGAATCAGGATAACATTTGGTTCTGACTTTTAATTTTTTTTCTTAAAAGGCAGTTTAAGTGAAACATGTAGTCATCAGTTTAGGAAACAAGCTGCTACCCAGTTTAAGTTCTCTGCAGGTTTCTTTTTTGTTGTTGTTAGTTGTGAAGTCATGCCCAACCCATCGCAACCCCATGGACAATGTTCCTCCAGGTCTTCCTGCCTTCGACTATCCCCCTGGAATCCATTTAAGCTCACGCTGACTGCTTCAGTAACTCCATCCAGCCACCTCATTCTCTGCCATTGTCAGATCCCTAAAAGTGATACTACCATTCAGTTGGGAGAAGGGGGGGCTTGAATTCAATTCATTACTATTGCCTGTGACAACTGCTATTTTATAACTTGTATCCTGGCGCCAAAGCACCCTGAGATTTTCTCACCTCTTGGGGAATGTAGTAGGCGGGAGGGCCCTGTGGGTTGTTTCATTTTGACAGCCAGCAGAGATGGCCATGGGAATGCCTGCTTATCTATTTCTCAGAGCAGCTGGTACAATAACATCTTCACACCTGTGAATTGGCTGAATCCACATCTGGCTAAAAGGAGGTGTCTCTACTGCTTTAATTCTAGTTGTCTTGCCTAAGGGTATTCAGACGTTGCTTTGAATGTATTGCTGTCACTTCTGCTTAATTAAAGGTTTCTTTTGAAATACTCTTTTGAATTGTCTTCACTTTTTTTAAGTTAGGAGGAGAGGCAATATTTAGAGAAAGCAATGTCTGCACAATGGTCAACCCGGAGAAGCAATTTTTGCTCTACCAAGGGGACCCTGCAAACCATGTCCAAGCAAAGCAGGGAGCAAGGAGAAGCCGAATACCGGGGGGGGGAGAGACATCAACCATCACCCAGCCCATCACCCACCCCATCGGAGAGGATGAGGTGACCCTGGAAAACACTCCACTGGTTGATTGGCATCAGGAAGAAAGACAGCTGGGATGGGAGAACTGGAGGAATCACCCTCACCCGTGGTAACTGAAACCCGGGGTGGAAATTGGAGCTAGAAGCCTTATCTGACAAGGAGGAACTAACTGAAGCACCACTGAGGAAGGATCATCTGGAGAGACATATAACCCAGTTGGTGATGNACAGCAGCAAAGGGGTGCTGAAATGGCAGCAGCCGCGGATGATACCAGGAGGACCACAATTCTTCCGGGACCCGCCAATCAAGTGGATGGCGCAGCAGCAGCATCTGGAGGCTCAGAAAACCCTCCCCCTGGGCGGTGCACACAACTGGGGCTCATTCCCAACCAGCCCCAAACCCCCCAACTGGAAACAAAAACTCCCCCCTTGGGGTGAAATTTGATAGAGATCCGCAACAATTGGGATTCTTTGTGATACACATGCTCATATACATGCAGGAGTATGGATGGGATCCTGAGTGCGAGTTGTTACCCTAGCCCTGGAGGGAGTCACTGCCAGGTGGATGGTGACCCTACATAATGCCAACACACCAAAACTGTGGAACTTTGGCCATTTCATGATGGCCCTGCGACAGCGATTCAAGGGCCCCCTCACAGATTGCAAAGCACACGACCACATTAAAGTCATAAAGCAGGGATGGTAGCCAGTGGCAGAGTATACTGAAGAATTCTGAGACCTCGCATGTCATATAAACTGGCCAGATGATATTCTGGTAAGCTGCTTCAAGGATGGGCTGAGTGATGACCTCTACAATGCCTGCATGACCCGAGGTGCACCGAATCATCTACATGAGTGGCATCTCACCGTGAAGAAACTCACACCTACTGCTTCAATGACTCCATCCAGCCACCTCATTCTCTGTCATCCCCATCTTCTTTTGCCCTCAACTGTTCCCAGTATTAGGCTCTTCTCCAGTGAGTCCTTCCTTTTCATTAGGTGGCCAAAATATTTATGTTTCATCTTCAGGCCTTCTAAAGAGCAGTCAGGGTTGATCTCATCTAGGACTAATCAATTTGATCGCCTTGCAGTCCAAAGGTTTCTTTTAAATAGGTTATATTGGTGAGCATGTATACCTACAAACATGTTCAGTTCACAGAAGTAAATTCTGATTATGCAACTTATGAATAATATTTTCCCCAGTGAAGCCCATTAAATGTCATTGCCAAAAGAAGAACATTGCTTGTAGCAAGAAATTTAGTTGCAAACATATTAAATAAATTTTCTATCTTTAAATATTATGTATGTGTATGTGAATGTGAACATTTGAGGATACATGCATATACACACAACATGGGCTTGTTTCTTTGGATAGTCAGTTCCCTTCAGAATGAAAAAGCATATATCCACAGATGAAAAATATATGGGCTGAAAGAAAAATAGATTAACCAGGACATGTTGAAAAATGAGTACACATTCAAACAGCAAAGTTTGACAATTCACCTGAAAGCACAAACCAGCTACAATGCAACACCAAGTCATATATGTGTATAAAAACTTCTATTAAGTCTAACAGAAATAACTGCCTTGGGATAACAGCCTCTGACAGAAGCTAGAATTTTGGCTGTTTCACATTCTGTTTTGACACCCAATACAAGCAACATCCTTTAGATTCCAGTTGAAGTTTCTTTTTCTTTTTTGCAAGTGAATGAGAGATTGTCCTTGAGGCTGAATAAAATCTATTTGCATAGCACTTAAGGAGAATCCAGTGTGATCACTCTTGAGAAATTCTAAACCCCTTGTTAATTTATGATTTGCTTGTTTGATTTTAAAATGTACTTTAATCTTTTGAAACCTGCGCTAATCTTATGCTAGGATACACTTTTACATTTGTTAGAAAGATAAGAATAAGTAGTGTCTTGTTTTTATTAATACTGACCTGAGATCCTTATGACCCAAAAGAAAATCATAGCTTGGTTTGTGGTTCAATATCTGACTGGCTCTTGATGTGCATTTGCTACCAGAGAAGATGTTGTATGTGTGAACATCATGAATGCTTTGAAGATTTTATCATTTACTCATTTGAAAAGACCCTTTTCCAGAATTATGGAATGGTATTACATGGTACTGATAGCCATTCAATTTTCTTATACTTGTTCATTAAATAAAGCCACTCCAAAGGCAAAATTTTAATAAATGATCCTTTTAATGTTAGAAACATTTATTAAATCGTCCTCCTTTGAAAGCATTTTATTTTATTCTATTTTTTGAAAAGGGAATCCAGATAGTTTACTAATTACTAAACATTTGCCTGTGGCAAAGTAGCAGTACGGAAGAGACACTATTAACCTAACCTGCTTTATTTCATTGTTTGGTTTCAAACCACTGACCAGAATTAGGGGATTTCTCAAATGATTACATTGTATTTTAGTATTGAAAGACTAGATAATATTATACAATCATTTGTACATGCTATTGTTTATTTCAATGCAATATACTGTCATTCTGACCTATTTTAACTGCTTCTCCTTAGTTCAATTTCTCTTTCATTCCTGCCTCATAGGATAAATATTAATATTAGTTTCAATTTACAATGGCCTTTAATCATTGTCATTTCTGCAATAAAGTGATTTTTAAAAGACTCTGGTTGTTTCATACTGATTCATGTTTCTGTCACAAGCAAATGACTTTCATCTTTTTCTCTACCAACACTGGTGGTAAAATCAGAAATGAATGGGCATACACACACATCCTTTCCTATGGCTGATCAAAGGCTTTAATATCCATACAGTATTCATATTTAATGTTGGACAGTGTTTTAAGCCATTGCATGAATCAACTTTTTGGTAAATGTTCATCATATTTACACATTGCATTCACACACATGTTAAACATCTCTATTCAACAATATCTTAGTTATATATTACTTTGTGGACAGGAAAATACACCTAGAAATAAATGTACAGATTATTCATTAGGATCATCACTAATATACCACTGTCTTCAAGACAATGTCAACTCTTAGCAATCAGGGTAGACAGACCTCCAGGACATCTGGCCCTAATCTGGCCCTACAGGTGTCCCAAAAGCATACTTATTTCCACTAAGGTCAAGTCCATCCTTCCTGCTGGTTCTTTTTTTTCTGTTTCCTTTGGCCTTTCTTAGCACTATGGATTTCTTAAAGGAACTGGTGTTTGCATAATATGTTCAAAAGACAGAGATAGCCCATTAAATAAGCAGTGATTGTTGTTAGACTAATTTATTTAACATAATGAAATGGGGACTTTCCAATCATGTAAATGATATTGTAGCAGAAGTCCCATTATAGCTGACCATTGGGCAAGGGAGTTGAATCCCGTAATATCTAACATGCAAATATTTCTCTAGTCAACTTTTTTGATACATAACCAAATCAAAGAATAAATTACTTTTTGGCTAATCTGGTTATTCACATATTTTAAAAATGCCACCTCTTTAATATAACATTACATTCACCCTACAAAAGAACCTGCAAAAGTTTAGAAATCCATCCTTTTATCAGTCATGTTATGAATACATCTTTCTTACATTTATAATTGAATTCACTACTATTCTTTTAGCATAAATTAGCACATTAACACCTACTCCATTTGCCATCATAAATTATGCAAGCACTGGGCACATAATAATTGTCTCCAGTGAAATATATTCTTGGTTAGTATGCTATGCTTAAATGCAAAATATAAATCATCTATAAATTGCTGCTGATCAGTTTAAAATCCAGTGATAAACAGCACTAAGTACATTCTCCTTTGGAACAGATCAAAGGCAAGAATATTCTAGAAGTCAAATGAGACTGAATGAAAAAAAATTGAGTTATGTAACTTGAATTTATATCTATTCTAAAAAGTTACACTGCGTTTTATAGGACTGCAGCCCTATCAATACAGTTATAAATATTTAAGATCTATGGAGCTTATGACCTGATAAGAATATTTAGGATTACAGCCTCATATTTTTGAGATAATCAGATATTCCAATCGTATATGATCAGCGACAATTCTGGGTCCAAGCCAGTAGTGATATTCAGCTGGTTCGCACCGGTTCACATGAACTGGTAGCAAGGATTTGGCATGGGTTGTCAAACCGGTAGTAACTTCTGGCTGGCTACGCCCCTGACCCAGTCGCCCGGTTGCCACTCACTTGCTTGCCCTGGCTGCCCAATGCTCGCTCACCCCATCCATCTGATGCTTGCCCCACCCAGTCATTCCTCACCTCCTATGCCCTCCTGGCTGGTTTATGCCACCCAGGAGNGCTGGCTCCAGGCAGTAACCAATGCTTCTTTGAGTGAGGGATACTTCCCCCCCCCACCTTGAAAGAGGCGGTGGCAGAAGCCTGCCTTGGACTCAGCTGATTTAAACAAATTTCGTCCTGTCTCCAACCTTCGCTTTGTTGCGAAGGTTGTTGAGAGTGTGGTAGCCAAACA
>AZIM01008368.1:2758-16250 GCA_000516915.1 Ophiophagus hannah | reverse complement strand
TTCTGCAGTCCTAATTACTCTCTGAAGTCTGTGTCTGTCTGTGTCTAGCGAATAGCTATGAGTACATGATTGAGACCCTGGCCCTTTTTATACATCTTGCTATTGGCCCTTCCATCCTGCAGATGTTCCTATCTTTATCTACTCCTTATCTGAGGAATGGGTGCAAATTGCTGTCTTGGACAATAAGCGCAAGTATGTTTTTGACTTTATCTAAGGAAGAAGGATAGCAGAGAATAAGAGGAGTCAGATACAGAAAGGAATAAAGAGAGCCATGAAATTCCCTCAGCCTTCATGTAGCACATCAACATGAAGCAGTAATAGACACTGGGGTGCATTACACTGGAAAGTTAGCAGGATAATACACTCCATCATTGTTGCAATATCACAGTGCCTTTCTCTCCAAGAAACCTTGACAAATAGGTGGAGAAATGAGCCTAAATGTTTTTACCCAGGCACTGTTTTATGACCAGCAGTAGTGCAGCTGTTTCAGGAAGAACAGGGCAATATCTCAGCTTGAATTTCATGACAAAATAAGACGCTTGATGGAAATCTAATGAGATAAGAAGCTGGAAAGATTACAGAATTAATTTCTGCAGCGAATGGGACTGGGACAGACATATCTTCCAACACAGAAGATGAAAATTCTACAGCATCCGGTCCTTAGTCCTACTTCCCAAGCTGCAAGTAGGCTCAGAATAAATGTTCTCAGATGGGTAGGTGAGACATTCTGGCTGTTCTTGCTAGAGACAATAACTAGGGGACAAAAGTTAACCCAGCTCAGACCCTGAGCTGATCCACACTGTACTGTACTTGTAATCTTCCTACATCTTGGGGTCATCAAAGTCTTAAAAAACAGTTTAGTAACATCTTGAAAAGGTTTTTGTCTGCATTGTACGCTACAATATCCTTCCATTGGAGGCTTGTTGTTGTTTTGCTGTTGTAGCAGCCCAACTTTCTGTCTATCTTACTATTTCAATATGTTTCTATATTAAAATTAAAGCAAGAGGTAGGTGTGTGTGTGTGTGTGTGTGTGCGCGCGCGCAAAAAAAAACATTTTCAGAGAAAAACAATTCAGATTATCTTTGTATGGCAATCCCTTACCACTGATGGAAATAGTTAAAGTACAAGGCTCAATTGAGTCTAAATTAAGCAAACAGGGGCACCATATGTTCTGTAGAAATTAAACTGGCAGCGAGAAGGTGAAGCTGGAAGCAATCCATAGAGGCTTATGGGTTAGTCTTTAAGGATTAATTTTAGTATTCTCTGTCTGACACTGATTTAGTGATATCATAGATTTAGCAATCAGATCTGGGTATTTTATTTAGATGGATAAAAAGCCTGATTTGCAAAAATACAATTATAACATAGTGCAGGTGCACATTAAACCAAATGGCATATAAATTTGGAAAGTAATAATTAACTTTTTCCAGACAGAAGCAAAAATAAAATAAACTCATTGCTATTTGCTACATTTTAGACCCTTTATGCTATATGATCAAGAAAATTATGATGCTGGTTATGATATACCCTAACTCAATAGAACAGTGGTTACACTAACAAGAAGAGAATTCAGCACCAAAAATGCAGTCACAGAGCTTTGCTGCTTCTAAATAATTCACTTATCTGTTTTCACTGAGACTGGAAAATAAAACTTCACAAAATGAAATTATCTCATGAGGTGAAAGTGCCAAGAACTATTGCATATAGAAAACAATTATACTGCGAAAATGCTAAATTAAAACTAATAGTAATGTAAGTGCTTGTCATCAACTAAATTTTGATGACAGGTTTGTATCAACGGACTGCAAAGTATCAATATTGCAAGTTTTCACTAAAGTATTCCTCTTCTTCTATGTCCAAATAATTTAAATGCCAGAACTTAATACAGGAAATATGGGACATACCATTTTTCCACTGGTCACAGAAAAAATGCTTTTTCAAATAAAAAAGTAAATAGAAAAATCATACTGCATAATCTTGGGACAAAACTGAGAACTATAGAGTACCATAAGATGCTCCAAAGAGAAAAAGAAACCACAAAAGATCATAGTAATTTTTAAATATAATTTCTTTCTTGCAAGTTATACATGAATTTATCAAGAAATTAATACTCCAATATTGTACAATGTAAGAAACTGGCAATTAAACAATTTTTCAGTTAAATGATTGAGCACAGGCAATTAAAATGTTAACACATACAGAGGTTTCCTCTTTATCAAGAAAATGTCGCAAAGTCCTATGATACAGAAACATTCTGTGACCTTGCTGTCTATGCTTAAAATATATTCATTTTTCCAGTTGCCTCCAAAAGACAGGGAGAAATTATTTGAAGATGTATCATGCAACCTCTCTGGAAAAGCTGAATTCAATAATGGGAAGAAGACAATATATAAACCAGTTATGATGATGACCAGTGTACCACTGGGACACTTGGATGAACAGGTTAGGGATAGATAGAAATGGAGAAAATCTATGTATGAGTTTGAAAACAACCTGATGGTACTTAATCAGTCAGATTGTAATGTATAAAATGTAGTGGTGTCAGGCTTATTGACAGAACTAAAAGTAGTTCCCAGATACCTTCAAACTTTTAGGTTTATATTCAGATGAAGACTCTCATATGTGCCATGTATATAGTTTTTAATTTAAGGTATTTAAAGCAGTTGCTTGACTTCTTTCAATATTACTATTATTATTAATTTTTTATCCCACCCCATATAAAATATATGCCATGCCATGCCATGTCATGCTATGCTACACTACATATTGTTTATATAAAAAAACCTTCTATAACATGGATTGGTCTGAGAAAGAGTGACTGGCAAAAAGTGGGCATAATTGTGTATGTAAGGAGTAGGGAGACAAATGGAACAAAATAGGGGGAATAGGTATGGATCAAAGTCGCACCATACATGGTAAATATATGTAGAAAAGGTGGATCTTTGACCTATGGTTGCATCCTCCTTTTTGTCATCATTATAAATGCTTTTGGCTGTGGGGTGTTAATTGTTGACAAATGAAAAAGTTTGGCTCTCAACTCCCACAGTGGGTGAAAAACATGTTTTAAGCATGTGTAAACTGGTGTTCATGACCTTGCCCAGATGAATGACGTCTCTGCCTAATCAGGGTCAATCAGATATAGAGCTTCCATGGGCTAAGTAAGGTAGTAAAAGATACTCCAGGATCCAAAGGAATATTAATTTTTTGTTTGCTTACTTGTTTTTAATTTAGAACACTGGATTTTTTGTATTGATACAAAAGATATGATTTTGTACAAGATGAATGATTTTCACAGTACACAGAGACTGAAAAAATATTCCTATTTAATTCAAAGGCACATTTATTATCTTCAAAAATGTTGTTAAAATTTCTTTAAATGTATGCTTTGATTTACAGAACAACTTAATATACTAAGTGATTTATTCCTTTTCACTTACAAGACAACCGTGTTGCACTGTATGGTACTGAATGCTGGGCAGCAACCACAGGGACCGAAAGCTATCTCCATGCAATGGAAATGCAAATGCTCCATTGGATATCGGGCATCTCCCTTCTTGACCATATCACAAATGACACCATTCAACAACATTTTGGTGTGGCACCAATTATAGAGAAGATAAGAGAAGGCCGACTCCACTGGTATGGACATGTCCAGAGAGCAGCACTTTCCACTGTGGCCAAGACTGCCTACCAACTAGAAGTCAATGTCTGGAGATCTCGTGGGGGTCCAAACAAAGATGGCAAAACGCTATCAACAAAGATATGCAAACCATGGGCCTACACCCTGGAGATGCATCTGACTGTGCAAAACGATGCTCAATGATCTGAAAAGTGGAGCCTGCACCTGTGGGAATACACTAGGAAGAAGAAGATTCCTTTCCACACCATTACTGTTCTCAAAAGTTGGAGGCTTGTTCTAGAATAAGGGAGAGCTTTTTAGAACAATCTTGGTCACTTTGCAAACCTTTCTTCTACTGTTTCTGAGTCACCCATTCATTAACATCCATTTTCCTTAGCACAATTTATATGAAATATTGATATAATTGGCAAGATTTAAAGCTAATATATTTTGTATTCATTTCAATTTGTCTTAAAACAAAAATTTTTCACTGAAATGTAGAAAGCATATCTCCCTTCTAATATGTATTTCAGAAAACTAATTTATCTACTTTCCTAGGAAAAATAAAATTATAATCTATTGCCAGTATAAATCATTCTTTTCATAAAAATGTGTTTATGTTCAATTATTTAAAATTTATTAAAATTATCTTACTTTTATCTTCCCCCTTGCTGTTAGTGACTATATATTTTATTCAAAATACACATTAGATTTCATTATGAAGGCATTCAATATTGCAAAATGACTTGATTAATTCCATAATTTTAATAAATTATTAAATTGGTAAAGAAAGACCAAAGATTTCATTAGCAAGAAAAACTTATACACAGCATTTTTTCATATTTGGGGTAGGAGTGAGAAAGAAATAATCCATAATCTGTAAGAGAATAACTCTTTAGTAGGAAAATGGTTATTCTAACATAGGTATTAAAAATGTATATATACTATACCTGTGACTTCCAAAAATACCACTAACCAATAGCGTGGCTTTGATTGTTCTCCTGGCCCAATGCCTGTGAAAATAAACAGTTCTTCAGGTCTTTCTGAAAGGTGAGCAGAATTGGGTCCAGATAATATAAGTTTATGGTGATCCAGAAGGCAGATACAGCTATGGAAAAGCTTTATGGGTTTGCTAGATGATAATCGTTAATAGTAGGACCTAGAGCATACCCTTTTTGCACAATAGCAATAGCACTTAGACTTATATCCCACTTCACAGTGCCTCTAAGCAGTTTACAGTGTTAGCATATTGCCCCCAACAATCTGGGACCTCATTTTACAGATCTCAGAAGCATGGAAAGCTGAGTAAACCTTTTATCCAGTGAGATGAACTACCAAACTGCTGGCAGCCAGCAGTCAGCAGAAGTAGTTTGCAGTACTGTATTCTAATTACTGTGCCACCACAATCCAATAGGGTAGGTAGAAAAAATGGGAATAAGACAATGCCAGCCCTATAAAGTAGATTAAGAAATCAATTCCATTTATATGGTATATATCAGCTTTGTTTTATTGTAACAGCTATAGTAATAAAACCTTGAAAATCTGAATATGCTTCCTGCTTCCCTGATATTATCTTTATGCAGTGGTGGGATTCAACTGGTTGTTAAATTACCTACCCACCTCACTATCAAAGTGGATCCTGGGTGCTGCGCTGCACTGCAATGGAGAAATGGGCAATGGAGTGGCCAGACCGAGGGAAAGAAGCTGCTTTCCTTCTTTCATCTCCCTGCTCCTCCCCCTCTTTCCCTTGTACTGGCTGCTTCATTGCCCATTTCTCCATTGCAGTGCACCACAGCGCCCAGGATCCACTTTGATAGCAGGGGGTGGGTGGGTAATTTCACAACTGGGTCAGGTTGGCTGTTGAGGGAGGCTCGTCCTGCATGTGCAGCAGAGCTGGAGGATGGGAATGGGCCACACCTCCCACAACAACCAACCTAACCCTGGGTGAATCGGTTATTAAATTATTTGAATTCTATCACACTGTCTTTATATGAACTAGGGAAGGGATTGTCTGAGTTTTTTTTTAAATTAAACTTTTGGTACAAGCTCAAGCCCATTTACCTAACTCTTGCCTTGATAGTGATTTTCTTCTTCCTGTCCTATAAGACAATTGTCATGCTCATCTATTTTTTATTGTTTTTTTATAAGCTGACCTAGCAAGGATCTTTTGTTTTTGATGGGAGTAAAGTTTAAGTAATGTATTCTAGAGCCTATTTATCACATTGCAATTTTTATTTCTTCAGGAATGTTAGTTTCTCTACATTAGTCACTATACATACACACTATACACCACACACAGAGACACCCTTCAATATTTTCAATTTGCCAGTACAATACACATTGGATCATGGGATAGGATGAGCTGCCAAATGCCACAAGCAGTTGTCCAGAGCAGACCAATCAGGTTATATGAATATGGTTTCATGGTTTGTGAGGTAAACCCAGCATGAATAGGCTTCCGGGATTTTTTTACAGATTCTTCCCAAGGGCTGTGGTAGTAAAACAGCTGTACTGAGGATGGAATGAGAGGTCAATTCAATGTTTGGATAAGTTGTTTAACTTGTGTGTATCCCTCAGATTTTTTCTAGCGGATTGAATATACAATTTGCTGTATACCAGCTTATTATAAATAGACTTTATTTTGAAGAAAGGAATCTCTGAAGAAGGTTCTAATGCTGGGAAGAACAGGAGGAAATAGAAGAGGATAACCAGCAGCCAGGTGATAGATTCTGTTGCAGTAGCAGTGTGTAAACCATTGGAATTGCTAGGACTACTAGGACTGGGTTAAGACAGCTCAACATGGGGAAAGTCTATGTGGTTGCTAAGAGTTGACAATAAATTGATGGCATGTAATTGATTGTAATGTAATTGATTAATCAGTTGAAAAAGGCATAGTAGTAATGGTATGAAGAACTTAAACCCAAACACAGCATAGACATGGGATAAGATAGCATTCCACTGCCAACTCTAAAATAAGTCTTTAAAATCTTCTGAGTGGGCTTAGTTGCCAATGACTAATGAGAGACATTGTTACAGAAGTGCTTTGTCATTTCCTTCTTTTGGGATGCTTTGGGATTTTGTTTTGTTTACTTCTACATTTTTTCTAGTCTCGGAATTTCCTTATGATTTTCTATCCAAGTATTAACCAGATCAAACTCACCTTAATTTTTTTAAACATCTCCAAAGGTCAGATAGATGCCACCACTTGCTGTAATTAGGATTTGGCAAGGAATGATTTTATAAAAATTGTGCAAATACATAATTCAGAATACGCTATTACATACGATATGCCTTAGTTTAGTCATGATTTTAAAAGTATAAGAGTTTTACCAGAAAGTTCCCCATTTTTTACATTATACTCCTTTATTTGTTCTTATGGTTTTAGAAACAAATACATTTATTTTTGTAGCAGTAAACAATAAATAAAGCTTCCAAATACTGCGTTTGCAGGCTTTTAGTAAAGTGCACATCACTAATATGCACTCAAACAATGACACCTTTTGGATGATCAAAAATACACATTATTTAAGAATAATTTTACTGTATATATAAAAATTCACCACACAGCACCTGCTTATCGAAAGAGTGCCAGGGAACCTGCATCACATATAACATTCTTTAATGTATTTTAGGATATATGATTTAAATAAAACAATTGAAATTAATTCCTTTTAAATGTAAGAGGACTGCAACATTTTTATATAAGTTCAGTAATGAAGCTTATCCTCAAATAATGCCACTACTTAAGATATACTTTCATTAAAATGTTGAAAGCCTTTTTTGGGCGGGGGGGGGGGGTAAATCNNNTGGGGGGGGGGGGGGGGGTAAATCTTTGCCAAAATATGATACTGCTTCCTAAGCTATACAGTAATACCTTGGTATTCATTGTTAATTGGTTCCAGGAGGCACAATGAGTACTAAAAACAATGGCTACCAAATACATTTTTCCCATAAGGAATAATTTAGTGAGTCACAAGGCAGCCAACATCAACAAGTTCTACCTTGTGCATTGAGTACCAAACAAACAATGAGTACCAGGACATAGTTTTCACATCAAAATGCAGTGAATTTCAAAGCAGTTGATTACCAATATACTACTGAATATTCTTGACAAA
Organism: Ophiophagus hannah; assembly: GCA_000516915.1. NCBI lineage: Eukaryota > Metazoa > Chordata > Lepidosauria > Squamata > Elapidae > Ophiophagus > Ophiophagus hannah. The sequence continues at coordinate 8,516 of AZIM01008368.1, read as the reverse complement.
ACAAACAGCATATCCAAGCAGCTACTGTAAAAATCAGCCTATATAATACATAAATACTACATAGACATTGAAATATGGTAGTCATGCTATATAGTGAGGTAAGCAAACTGAGGTTCTTTAGATGTTTAGGACTGTAACTTCCACAAATGTCAGCTAGTAGGGCAATTGCAGAGGGAAATCTAGAGCCACAGAGCTTCATGTGAAGATCCATGTTTGTTTTGGCAATCTAAAAGAGGCTGTTTTTTTAATGTTACCACTATTATTTTTATAAATAACACAAGACAGCCAAAATATCTAATACTTCCTCCTATTTTTTCCAACAACCAGGTTGTGAAATGAGTTGGGTTGAGTGTGTGTGAGACTGACCCAAAGACACCCAGTCACCTTTGAAAACTGGTAGAGAATTTAATTAGAATAAGGCATAATATAGCTTGACAAATCAAACTGTGACTTTTCCAAACCCTGTCCATGTTGTATCACATGCCTTTCTCCTGTCCCTACCTCCCCACACACCATAAAACAATTTTTAAGAACCAACTGTATTATAATTGCTGAGCTAGGAATGGGAAGATGCAGGAACAAATTTGCTCTGATATGAAAGATCATTGAGTGACTTTGGACCACTTAGTCTTTCAGCCCAACTTATTTCAGTGCATTCTCTTAAGCTCCAGGAATTGCCCCCTCAATTTAAGGAATTGCCCCCTCAATCTTCTTTTCTCTGCAATCGAGACATTGTATAGTCTCTGACCTGTACAATTTATTCCTCTGCAATGTCTAAAACAATCACCTTTGATGGCTTACTAATACAATTCATTCACTGGCAGAAGATTTTTAGAATGGTTCTAATGGGACCAAGAGAATATAGGCTAATATAATTCCTATAATTAAAGAGTGCATAAACAATATTCATTTATGCTCGAAACTTAACAGAAAAAAATCTTATAGAATTTTTCATATAATTTTGTTGCACTCCATAACTCTGTCCTTATACATCCTTAAAAACGTTTACTTCTGATTAAATTAATTCAGTTCTATGACAATTATACAATACAGCTTTTAAATACTATTTTAGCCATTCTGGAGTCTCTAAAGCTATGTCCAAAACTGACAACAGCATATAGATACTTTATTTTTCATGCTGCCAAATACTTCACAATCTGCCAGTTACAGAACCAAGAACAATTCTCATCATTAAAAAAATAACTACCTTTTAGCATTTCCATACATGAATTATATACATTTTTATACAATGAACACTCATGGTTAATTAGTGAGAATTTTAAAAATGAAGTCAATTAAATAAGTTAATATGTTCTAATAAAAATTATAAGGCTGTCCCAATTTTTATCAACTAAGCCGATGATAAAACAGTAATTGCCAGTTATTTCTTTGAAACAAATTGTAATGACATTAAATATTGTAATTATAATTTTGTAAATGCATTTCTACTCCATAGGAGGTAGGGAGGATTATGGTAAGATTTCGAATCTAAAGATAACAACTTTAGAACCAAGACATTCAAGATACAAATAAGATTATAATAAATACCTTTTTTTCTTCAGAAAAGGATCAATACTACTTGCATAACCTTCATACTTGTTTTCTTCAGGCATATTACTCACACCCTCAACCATTTCATTTCTGAAGAGATAATTTTCTATCTCAAATATGAAGCTAAATTATGGCTCAGTGCAACTTCATTCAACTGAGATGCCAGTTATGAAGTCTATATTCTCCGTCATCTAGGTCATGTTGTCCCAAAGGTTGTTTTTCAAAAGGCAACTGAACATTGTTTTTCTTTGAAGTTGTTTCATTTCTCATCCAAAAAGTTTCTTCAGTCACCATCCAGTCAGAGTTGAAGAAGCTTCTTGAGAAGTGAAACGTCTTCAAAGAAAAAACAAGGAAGTCCAGTTGCCTCCTGAAAAAAAAACCTTTGGGACTGCCGATTATGAACTTTTACTACTAAGGTTTCTTAGTAGCATGGCTATTGCTGAAAATTCTGGGAATTGAAGACTACAAAATTATATACTACTGAGCTAGAATGAATGGCTTATTTTTGTGGAAAAAACATACAAATCCTAAACTTTGCCACAACCTTGTGTATAAAAAGTTAAAAGTTGTTCTTCTTTGAGTAAGTGAATTTAATTAAGCATATTTGCTTGAATAATTTACCACAATACAATTACAGGATAATAATACAGCGTGTATTCCATACACATAAAATTCGTAAGTTTAGAAATGCAGAATAGCGGTATAAGTAATATGAAATTCATTCATAAAATGTCATTTTCTGAAATAAGCCTCTAAGTAATATGCATTACTAAGAAGTGCAAACACTACTGTATTTCATTCACTCGTTTGCTGCCTGTGATGTATTAATTTTGCCACCAAATTGTATCAATAAAATTAATGTTTTAGTCCTGGCCTACAAGACAGTTTTTGGACTGTTATTTTAGGAAAACAGATTTTATTTAAATTCTGTGTCTGTTTTAGAATGTGTACTAGACAATTATTTGACAATTTCAAATAATGTGTACTAGACATTATTTGACAATTTCAAATAATGGAATTGGATTTTGATACATTTCTTCAATCAATTCAGGAGACAAATTGATATTTTGGTTTATTTTCGCTCCATTCTACAAAAATGCGATGTATTAAAATTGTGAAACCATTTCCAGGTAATGCTATCAACATTCTAGCAAAATTGAAGATTTGTAAAAACACACATTTGCAAGAATTTCTGCACCAGTCTTTTTAATCTGAATAAACGTGTTACTTTGAATTAATCTGGTATATTAAAATAATAAAAATCATTTGCTGCTATCTGTCCAACCTCCTAAATGTTGCACATTTGTGGTTTGCAAAGTAGAACAGAAAATCCAATGAAACCTTTAGGTAACATAGTGATATGTAAATCTAAGTTAATTTCTGACTGCATTTTATACTTATGTAATTAACAGAATGCTGTTTTGTGTTAATTTAAAAATGGTAGTAATTGTAATGAAAATTCAAGAATTAAACAAATGGTAAATATATTTGTTGTTAAGTAAGGTTTTCCTTCAAAATTAAATTTAATAACTTTTGTTGTATTCCATTATAGGATTAATATTCTGTAACTGTAAGAGCACTGATTATTGAGGTTGTTTTTTAGATTTTAAAGTTCAAACCATTAGCTTATATTTATCTCATACTAGTGAAAGCTAGTTTTACGATTTTAGTAAATCTATTCATGAATAAGTTGCAACAAACAAAAGTATTAAAAATTATTATGACATTTCCCATTAAAAATTGCTAAATGGGCTTCAAAATTATGCCATTGAATATAACATCAAACATAGGTGACATACTTGTTAGCAAAAATGCATAATAGAAAAAATGGATTTAAACTCGTGTAAGATTTTTTTCAGCCATAGCTCTTATCAATTATTATTCCTACATAAAACATATTGACATTATATGCTTGGATATTTTGTATTTTCAGAGACTTTTTATGTTTCAATGAGAGGTGCCCATGATGTAAGCCAAAAAAAGGTTAGATATGTGTTTAAAGATAACCAAATATATTAAAATATTTTCACAGAGTCAGCCTTTGAGACATACACACTTTCAATAGTTTTAATTAATTTTTTTTGTTTTTGACAAGACATTTTTAAATTTTTTTTCTTTTTATTTCAGCAGCACACACAAAACGCGTCTCTAAGTCAAGTGCTATTCTTCCAATTCCATCCAGAAAATTGTTGACCTTGTGAAAAATGAAAAGCCTTCCACCTGAAAAACAATTTTCAACAAAAAAATGCCAACATTATAAACACTGATCTGTCCTAAGGTTATTACAAAAGCATATGTCATCTGATGTTACAATGGGATGCAAATTATTTCTGTACAATAAATATTCAGATTAGACTTCAATTAAAACAATAAAGTTCTGAAATTACTTTATCATTAGTCTAAAAAATACAAAAACATGTGCTTGGACAGTAACATATCCTTGTTTGCATATCGGCAAAAGTTCATGGATGTAAGATGTTGTTCTCTATTTTTTCTGCCACCCTTGGTTTAATTGACTGACACAGAACTTTCACATTTAGAGTAGAAAGGTACAAGTTATTAAATGTAGATATATACAGTTTGTCCTTTTTTTTTGTTTATATCACAAACAATAAGGAAACTTTCCAACCTGCTACTTTATGTATATCAACCTCTAAGTTGTATCATGTATAATTAAAATTTCAACTTGGATGAGAAATGAAAAAACAATACTCGTGGTTTTTTCTTTCTTTCTGCACATTCAATTTCTGGTGCTTTTACTGAAAAGGCTGAAGAACATTTAGATATTCAGTCTGTCCCAACTGATAAGTTGTGTTTCCACCACAGTCTACATATTGGTATCGTTCCTGAGAAATTTGTTCGGAGTGGCCAAAGTAGGATGTGGTCACAGTCACTCTTTATAACAAAATAGAAAGGGAGAAATGTGTACATATATCATGCATCAGGAAAGATTTTAGAAGAACATGTATATTTTTAAAAGTAAAAGCCCACAAATGCTAACTTTAAATATTTACTCATAAAAATAATAGTTAATATCACAAATATTGACATAAACTCTACTTTATGACCTTAGTATAGTGAAACACTTATGTTGAATAGAGCAAAGACTGTTTTCTTTGTTTAATGATATGGGAAGAAACTGAATTGTATGTAAACAGAAGTTTAGGGATATTAGAGAAGAAAGCTTAAGAAATAAAGATTGTTTCCTTAATTCTGTTGCTCCAAAATGCAACCATATTTATCTCATCTCTAAAATTTCCTGCTCAGAAGAGGAAGAAAAAACCCTATGAGATAAATAGGATTTGCAATGTTAGTGGCCAATTCAGAGCTTCTATAACTTCACTGGGTGACATTCAGCCTGTCATTAATCCTTCAGGTTAACCTAGTTTCCAGCTGTTTCATGTATAATACAGTACTACAGTGCAGAGACAACAGGAAGATGGCTGCATGAACATTTAATATATGTGGCTATTTTAATGATTTAGACAGATGCTTCATTACCATTATTAGATGTTGTGAAGCATCTTTGTTTTTACTATTTTATAAGAGCTAACACCACCACCACCCCAAAAAAACATGTGTAATGCATGCATCTTTTCTTATTGTTGTAGTTGTTAACATTGAACTGCTACTAATTTCCTCAAGCAAGAAAAAGTTTATTCAGTTTGATGTAGCTATCTTCAGCATGTCCTCTATTTCATTCAGCACATTTGTTATTATATGACAGGTTAAGAAATCATACTTAATATTTGAAAAGTATTTCATATTATGATTGTTTAACTTGCTTTTGTTACTGGGTCAAAGGAATTATGAAAAGACTTGTGCACAGATCTTACTACCCATGCTTCGCTACCAAAGTATGTGGTCGGGCTTAGTTTTTGGGGGGAAAATAAGGGGAAAAAATTCTGCCTCTGCCTACCAGCATTCATCAGTATTCATCTGGCTAGCATCCTGTCAGTGTGTGAGAGAGCTGAGGGCTGTTTGGAAACTGAAGCAGTATTTGCTGTGTGAGCAAGAAGACAGCAAGGAGCCTGGGTGTGGCTTAGCTCGACTATTCTTACTAAAGCTGCTTGGAGCTATGAAACTAAAACTGAAACTCCTCTCCNNNGCTTGTGTTTTGCATTTGGAACAGATTTCTATTCAGGTGGGGAGGGGGATGTGAACTTTTTAACATCAAAGTGTGTTAATATTAATATACGAAATACTA
>AZIM01008357.1:33723-47650 GCA_000516915.1 Ophiophagus hannah | reverse complement strand
CCACCCTATGGAACCAGCTTCCCCTGGAGCTGCAGCTGGCCCCTGACCTCCTCGCCTTCCGCCATGACCTCAAGACTTGGCTTTTCCAGCAGGCTGGCTTAGACTGACGGGGGGACTTGGGTTGTTTTAAATGATTTATTCGGCTTAGATTTAATTCTCTTTTAATTTTTTGTTGGTCTGATTGTTGTTATTGTGAGTTGTTCTTTGTTGTTTTTAGTATGTAAGCCGCCCTGAGTCCCTCAGGATTTAGGGCGGCATATAAGTCAAATAAAATAAATAAAATAAATAATTTCATTCTTCCTGATCTAACTTCTTAGATGATTTTGTACTATTATGTTTTGTTTGCCCCCATTTTGTTGGACTCAAATCCCCCGCTCTCTTAAAAATTTACCACACTAGTGAGATCCTTCTAGTTGCAAAGCAACTGTTAAAGCATGCATTCATAAAGATAAAAGAATGTGAATCCTAGAAAAACAAGCAGCTGCTGAAATAAAATAAACAGTGCTGCCTGGCCAGAATGCAAGGCTGTAAAAAGCTTCAGTACATTTTTAAGATGAAAAGTCTAAAAATGCTTAGGTGATTGAACATGGCTTCCCCTGGCTTCTCTCTCTCTGCTATAGAGAGAGCATTCCATTAGACCTGGGCTAATGTAGTCTTAGCTAAGAACGGATTTTGTGCCAATACTGGCACAAAATAACAAACTCCCTTGGTTTCTTTATTGTATTTCCATTTTAAGTGTTTGTTTTTCCATTATTAATTAATTATAATTATGAAAATTTCAGCCATTCTTTTATATATAATATCTTTTCCGTGTCATTCTTATAGGCTGTCATTTTCAAATCTACTTTCAGCCCAGTCTTAGTCTCGTCTGGTGAAATTTGTTCCTCTTCCACTATCTATAGTGTCAGACACTCTTAAAAGTAACTAAACACTACTAATCTCCACTCCTCGCCCCTTTCTTCACTTGCCAGCCTTCACCACTCGCTTAATTTTTAGTAAGTTGCTCTGATCAGGCACTGTGTGACCCCCCCTCCCACCCATGCCCTGACAGTGACAGCAATCAACCCATGGAACAGAAGTTGCCTTCAGAAGTTGCCTTCAGAAGTTGTGGGAGCTTCATCACTGGAGGCTTTAAAGAAGACACTGGACTGCCATTCGTCAAAAATGGTGTTAGGGTCTCCTGCTTGGGCAGGGATTTACACTAGATGACCTACAAGGTCCCTTTCAACTTTATTAATAAGGAAAGATTTGGAAGGGACCGTGGATGTCTTTTAATCCAACCTCCTACTCAGCCAGGAAACCCTATACCATTTCAGCCAATTTGTATTTGTACATTACAAGTTGTCCACAGCAATGGATGCAAACAGACTGTACATTGTTGGCTGAAAACAGTGATCCCTTCTGTTACCTACAGGCCTCAACTTACAACCACAACTGAGTCCAAACTACATCTTTGTTTTATTTTATTTTTTTGCAATAGTCCTTAACAGGATGAAAAGGCCACAGAGCTTGACAGATTTCTTCAGTAAGAAACCAAGATCGGAATCAGATGTAACAGAATTGGCCTTGGATGATCCATAACAGTCACAAGCACAACCACTCCAACTTGGAGAAAGCAGCACGTCAATTACTGAAAAAAACTGATAACTTCGAAATTGAAAATAATCTTCCTTACTGCTGGAGATTGCAACAGTATAACAACTTTAAACAAAAATATGAGGGACTGAAAATTTCCAACAAAAAGTTAGGTTGCAAGTATTATGCTAAATTTGACTTCACAAAAGAAAGAAGTGTTCATGTATCAAAAGCATGGAAATATTTCCAGATTGAGACAGCAGAGAAAAATAAAGAGGTACAACAAACTTCTCTGAGAAAAAAAATGAAAGAATATTTTTCATCAAACGCTCATAACATTTGCACAGAGAATTTAAAACAATGTGAGCAGGATGCAATAACAAAAGGAATAGATAGAATGACTGAAAAATATGTAGGTACTATTTGTAGAATATTCAATACAGCTTACAGCCTGGCACAAAGATGTAAACCATTTTCAGACATAGAAGATGACATAGAAGTGCAAATTAAAAATGGAATAGATATGGGAATAGGATTGCATTCATGTAAAACTGCAGTGAAAATAGTTGATTGCAAAAGAAATTAATTTTTTTTAACTAAAATTATTGGAAATTATTGGAAAAAATCTGAAAATATGTTTGATTATTGACAAATAATCAAACGATATCTTGCAAACCAGTTCTGATACTTTTCTTAAAAGTTGAGGATTCGGTTACCTCACCAACAATTTTTCTTGAGCTAGCTGAATTAGAAAAACAAGATACAGAGACAATATGTTCTTCAGTTATGGAAAGTTTAAATAATGTTGGGTTTACTAAGAACTAACTATCTAGAAAAAAAATTAATATGATTTTGCTCCAATGGTGCCAGCATTATGCTTGGGAGAAAATCTGGAGTGAGCACTAGAANNNNAAAAGAGTTTCCAAACATCATAATATGGCAACCTGCGGCCCCGGAGCCATATGCGGCTCTTTGGGCCTTCTGCTGGGGCTCTCTGTCACCCTGTTGCAGCAGAGGGATGAAAGAGCCATCGCCCTGTCGTGGCAGTGGCATGACCAGAGCCTTACTGCAAAAGCGAAGTGCCCCTGCACTTGCCTTTGTGCAGCAACAGCATTCTGCCTTTGTTGCAGTACATTTGCTGTTGCTGCCAGCAAAGAGGCTAGGAGAGAATGGCAGGGACGGATCTTGCAGGGTGGGGGCCATTCCCCAAGCCTGGCCTTCCTCCTCCCTTGTCGGCAGGACCAAGAGAAAGAAGGGGGTAGCGTGGGGAAGCGCTCCCCTCCCCCACCGAGCACCGAGCACCATAGACCAGCAGGAAGGGGAGATGGCCTGGCAGAAGCACCCCCTCTGGCAAGTCGGATGGCGGAGAGGCGTGGCCCAGTTCTCATAGCGGGACGCTGTTTGGCACATCCAGACGCTAGCTGCCGCCTTTGAAATGTGCTTTCTGTGGCCTGTGCCTTCCCCGATCTCAGCTCTTTTGCCCCAGCGAGAGCTGTGTTTCTGCTCGCTTTCTTTTCCTGTGCCTTCCCCGGGCAGCGATGCCTGGGGCCATGGCCGGGGGACGTCATAGGTGTCAAGGCTGCTCCCACCTCCCCACAGTAAGCTGGGCCTGGAGGAGTGCAGAGAGTTGCGAGCGAGGGTCAGAAGATGCGCTCCGACATTGTCCCAAGCACACATTTCCAACGCACGCTCCTCTGTCCTGAAGTAGGATTGAGTGGGGGGAAGGGAGCAGGGGGAAGGGTAGGAGAAGCCCAGCTGGCTTTTCTTTGGCATGGGGGGGAGACCCAATTCCCCTTTGCGCAGCATAGCAAAAGCACACTTCACAATGGGGTATCCTGGATCCCCTCCTCCTCCTGGAGCCCAGTACAACACAATGTGACCCTGCCCCACACGCCTATGGTATCTCTCTCTCTCCCTCTCTCTGTGGGCAGAGAGAAGATCGCGTGTCCAGCACCAACAAAGCCGGAAGTAGCTGCCTGCCATTTGCCGCCATTCAGGCAGTGAGAGAGAGAGACAGAGAGAGGGAGACAGATTCAGCTCGATTCAGCTCTGTCTGCTCTCCTCTCTCCGCCTTGTCCAGTTTTGCAAGGATTCAGCAGATGCTACCTTGGTGATGGGGGGGGGGAGTTTTGTCCCCACACTTTGCCTGCAAGTGTCTTCGGGGTGCCCAGGGACTATATTTTCCAGCCACTTTGAACTGAATTGCTGGATGCATATGCGTGCCTGTGTGAGTGCTGCTTGGGATGATGCTTCTCTGAAGTGCATGCGATGATCTACAGCCTGACAGTCACTCCTTTTGCAATGCAAGGTTTATTTTTGTATCTTTCCAGAGATAGAGAGAATGTGGTCGAATTTCCTTACAGTTATTCCCTNAGGGAGGGAGAGAAAGAAAGAGAAAAAGAGAGATGAGGTAGAGAGGGCGATGAGAGGGAGAGAGAGAAAAAGAGAGATGAGAGAAAGAGAGAGGGAGGAAGAGGGAGAGAGAGAAAAAGAAAGAGATGAGAGAAAGAGAAAGATGAGAGGGAGGGAGGGAGAGGGAGGGAGATAAAGAAGAAGAGAGAGATGAGAGAGGGAGATGAAAGAGAGGGAGATAGACAGAGGGGGAGAAAGAAAGATGAGAGGGAGGAGGGAGAGAAAGGGAGAGAGACAGAGAGAGGGAGATAACCTATTTCAAATAGAAAACATGGGGTAGGCGTGGCTGGGAGGGGTCATGTGAATGGATGGGAGTAACATCGAGTTGGCCATCCTGACCCAGGTTTTGTGGCTCCCAGTGTTTGTTTTCTGTGGGAAATGGGCCCAAGTGGCTCTTTGAAGTGTTTAAGGTTGCAGACCCCTGGCTTAAACCATTGGCTCTAACTTGTTTTAGATGAATCCATAAAGGAAATAAAACAAGTAAATCATTTTAAAATATTTATTGATAAGATATATACTATTTTTCATCAATCCAATAAGAACCAAATTGAACTTATCAAAATATCCGAACAACTTGAAAATGAAATTACAAAGATTGCTAGAGTTTTGGGACCAAGTTTTGGGACTGCCTGTAGTTTAAGGTCAACCCTAGCTGTGTGGCATGTTTATCCAGTGCTACATCACTATTTTCATTCAAATGAAAAATACTTAGGTATGGCTGCCGGTCTTGAAAATATATATTTTATGACTGATTTGGCATTGATGATCGATATTCTAAACAAAATTTCTCTTCTTTCAAATGCACTGCAAACAAGAAATGTAGACATCATAAAGGCTGAAAAGCTTGTGATAAGATTAATTACTTCAGAAGCCTTCAAAAATATAAAATTTATAGAAAACCATTCATTTGTTGTGTTTCCTCAGGAAAGACTTTTAGAAAGCATTGTAAGAAATTTGAATAAAAGACTAATGGATTGTGAATTTTAAAAACAGGGAGCCAATTTCAAGACTGAAATAAATTTAAATGTCTCAATTTTTTGGAGCCAGATTACTGGAATATTGAAGAAGTAGTAGTTCCATGGAAAGAAGCTGAAGAACAATTGATTGAATTTAATGACATTTTTAATTACCAAATTAATATCAACAATTATTGAGATTTCATAGAAAATGTTTTTTAAAATTCCCAGAAATATCAAATTCCTGACAGTATTCAAAAAGCTAAAGATATTGTCAGAACAATTGCTGTAAGTTCAGCAGAAGCGGAAAGGGTTTTTTCACAAATGAACATATGTTCAGAGAGAAGTCACCTAACTATTTCAAATATAACAAGCCTAATGACTATTAATCTAATTGGCCTACCTGTAGAAGAATGGGACCCTATTCCTACAGTCAAAAAATGGTTGAAAGCACATCACACAGCCGATGATGCTCGAGTTAAAAGTGAAGAAAAGTGCAAGTGAGGAGGCCAATAAAACAGAAATTTGGAAATTGATTTTTTGCCAAGTATTATCTAACAGTTCTTCATTAATATTTTAAAACTGTTTCTTGTAACAAAATCTCATTTTGTGTACCTTTTTATTGTTCTTATTTAAGTATTAAATGTATGAAAGAAACTACCTTTTGGTATATCTTTTTTTATACTTAAAACATTCATTAGGGCAATGATGTTGAGTTGGCCACACCCACCTAGTCACATGAGCACCTGGCCATGCCTACCCGGCCAGTCATTAGGGCAGAGAACCAGTTGTTAAATTATTTGAATCCCATCACTGGTCTGGTCGTAAAACAAGATGACATGTAACCACATCAACTTATGATGGCAATCATGATGTTCACCATTGCAACCATTAACCAAGATCATGGATCATTAACTGGGCATCTTCTCAAATCAGTAAGGTAAAGGACTGCTTCCAATTCTCCCATCTCCTCATCTCCCCCCACATCTGACTTTTGGCCAACCTGCACCCTGTCTTGCAGATCACCAAGCAGCCCCAGGATAGTACGGCTTGCCCAGTGGCCTTCTCTCCCAGTTCCCTACACTAATCTTTCATTTTTGCACCCAGCTACCGAAGCAGAAGTGGCTCATTGCCTTTGCTGTCTTCTTTTTAGACTCTTTTTGTTGCCTTTGCTGCCTCCTTTTTGGACCCAACTTTTTCCAGTTGTCGTTTGCATTATCTTTAAGCTTGAATTGCTCCTGTAGTTGTGTGAGTTGCCAAGGATCCAAAATTCTACCACGTGGCCTGTGGTCATGTAATAGAAATCTGGGAGCTTGGAAACTTGTTCATACTTACAAATGGTTGCAGTACCCTGTGATCGCCCCTTGCAACCTTCCCTGTTGGACTTTCCCAGAAGAGTCAGTGGGGGGCTCGCAGGAAAGGTTGAAGATTATTAAAGTAAGTCTCTTCCACGCTGATTCATTCTACCCCAGTCCTTCTGCACTCATGTCACATCAACCACACATAATTTTGTGCATTCACCATGACTTGCACTGCACCCCCATGCCTCCCTCCCAACTCTCGCCACTTATGCATCTCCTTAGGCTGCCTGCATCACCTCTTTTGCACTCTCCCTACCCTTCATTGTGCCTTTCCTACAATTGCACACAACCTTTTGTTCCCTTCCATATTCAGCAGCAGACACCTGCTTAAAGGCCTGGCATTTGCAACTTCTTGTTAGCTTCCTCACCAATTTTGGTTGTGGGAAACTGGCAGGAAGTTGCCTCACCTAACAATTGTGAGATTGATTAACAATGGCATTTGGGAGTGCAAGGACGGCCATTGCTAAGTAATCACATTTTATGACATCACTTAGCCAATAGAAATTATGGTCCCAATTGCCACTGTCAGTTAAGTACTACCTGTATATATTAAACAAACCTGCATGGCTGGTTAACCTGGAAAATATTATATTATCCAATTAACTAAGAACTAGGACTTTCAAATCTTCCATCTGGGTTGTGTGTGAATAGAAGAATGATTGCTTGTTCAGCTCATACATGACAGTTTATTTCAGTACAGGTAGTACAAAAATTAACTAATTACTGATACCACTATTTAACTGTTGTGGTGATTGGCTACTTTCTTACTTTTAACTTCATATAACATTGTTACAGCCTATATTTTTATATTTAATTGCTAGTTTATTTTTCTTCATTAGGGTCTCAACTAAGGGTAATATTTGATAAATCTCATAAACTGAGTTCTATTGCATCTTTAGGAATATATAACTATTTTTTGAATTCTGTGCATCACATTAACATGATGCACTCCCTGAAAACATGTACTTATAATATTTCTTTTTTTTAAAGTTAAGATGGAAGAAATTCTGGCTAAGTGTAATCAATAAATATTGGTTATACAGAAGTAATAAAAAATTCCGTATTACTAAACTATTAGTTCATACTATATCAGGGGTGGTAATTTTTCCAAAGGGTCGCTACTGTCCCCCCGCCCTGCACCGCTCTGTCCTGCACTGCCGATACCCCACTCCCACAGGCTGTACTGGGACCACCCGCAGGCCAGATGTGGCCCACAGAGTATAAAATGTCCAAGTCTGGACTACAGACTTGCACAAGTTAAATTGATAACTATAGAATTATCAAATTTAGGTTAGCAATTAGGAAACATCATCCATTCAACGTATATATATTGCTCATATAAAGGAACTGAGCTACAGGAGGAAAGGCAGAATATAAATGAATGAATAAAATAAATGACCATGTACAAATGTTTATTAGTGTTATTTTTACTCACATCATACTCTGAAATTTCAGGTACACTGCTTGCCTCTACTTTCTCTGCCTTTTCAGTTGCCCATCGACTTGCAGCCTCTGCGAGCTCCTTTTCTGATAATCTGCTGCTTTTGTCTAAAGTCTGATAAAAAAAATCCCAAAGTGTAAATGAAGTTATATACAATAAGATAGAAACATTTTAGTGAATAGTTCAAGAATCGTTAAGCAGACTCAAATGTATTACTGCAGCAAGAGCTATGTACTGAATAAAGAATGTTAAATCCTTCTTCCAGCAGATCTTCCCAACAATAGATCTTCTGCAGAAAACTGAAACCTTCCAAAATAAACTAAGGACACAGGTGTACCAAGGTACAGAAGAGACTAATTGAAAATCCCATTGCACTTTAGCTTAATGTAACACTTAAAAACATTCTCCATTCAAATTATTTTTACTGCTAAAGATTTAGAACAATTTAGATAATAAGCTTACTTTTGCAGGTGATAGTGCTGTAGCTCCTGAAGGAGATACATCTCTTGAAGTCTTTAAACTCTGAGTTGAAGATCTCTCTTTATGTAAAGAGGATACAAAAATATGAGCAGAAAAACATTTTAGCCTGTATGGTTAGACTGAAAATCTTACAAAACTAAGATTCTGTGTGTTGAATATGGATTAGACTAGTGGATCTCAAAATATTTTGGTCTGAACAGCTCTCTAACATTCTTAATGATTGAGGCTCATCTTTTAAGTGATTGAAAGAGCATGTGTTTGCATGTGTTATATCTATCAATATCTGCTGCATCAAAAATTAAAAAAAATTAATGTTAAAAATATTTGACTTTGTGGACCATTTGAAAGATTTTGGGGATCACCAGATTTCCCAGACCACACTTCGAGATCCACTGGGTTAGACCAATATTTTTCAACCTATAGTATGCAAACCAGTGGTATGATAAATAAAAGGGTTTTTATTTTTTATTTTCCTAGTATATAATTACTAGGAAATGGGAATTTTCCTGATAATTAAGATTTATCTCCCTTTCACTTTGTGACCAGCATGAAGTTTGATATATTTGGCACTTTATATACAACATCAACTGAACAGCTTGAATAACCTCTGCCTTTTCATTTAGACTTAAGAGTACAATAATCTAGATCAGGGGTGTCAAACTGGCGGCCCATGGGCCAGATGCGTCACACACAGACCACACCCATGCCAAAGGGAAAAAGGGAAAGGGAAAAGATATCAGAAAACGTCATGTTACAGTGAAGCAACTATGTACAAACTCAATTCAAATAAAGCTGTCACAAAGTTCTAACATAACTTTGCTTTGAGAGTCATATTATTTCACTACTTTAGTATTTTCCTAAATAAAATCAAGGGACTACATTGTATTACTTCTAGGAGCAATTTCACTGCGGATCATAAAAACATGTTCACATAATCTTATTATATTCCTAGCTCAAGACAGATGCAGAGACTGCTTCCTAGATATCCAAGGACAGAACTACTGCTCAAGAGATTTTACACTTGTGGGTAACATCCATACATCCTTTAAGTGGAAAATTATTTTCATCAATTAATGTTTCCTTCTGTTTTCCCAGCATCATCTCCTCCATCATCCAGATGGCTTTACCCATTTTCTTGGAAGTAGTTTTGGAAACCAAGAAGTGGCAGGGATAAAGAAGAATGTATAAAGTGAAAGCATGCTTCCATGTTCATATAGATAAGGACTCTTTGGATCTCATCAACATGCTTACAGGGATATCCTTAAATTATTAAACCTGTGGCTTGAAAATATGTAGTGACATACACAATAAGGAAATAATAAGGAAATGTGAAATGCTGGGTTAGATAAAATTTTAAAGGAGGTCTTACTTACTTTGTAAACAAAGATATAATATAAAAAAATCTCAATGAAATGAGAATTCGCAATAAAATATTGCATACCAACAAAATGTGTGTATTGAAATGAAATGACAAAATAAAATAATGAAATTACTTGCTTTTCCTCTCCTCCTTCCCATTCCCTTTGTGTCTTCTTTTCCTGTCTGTCATGTCTTTTTAAGATTAAAGGGTTTTCCTGTTTGCTTACTATGCAAAATTGCTACTTGAAATATTCTTTCACCTGAGAAAATGTAAAATTACATGGTGCCAAGGACTGATTTTTTCCAGTTTTAAGTATTGTAGATTTTGTTTGTAAGGATAGCCATTCCAGCTCATGGCTTTGTATGTTCTTTTTTGAATGGTTAATCCTACATTACCTTGCAGGGAAATATTTCTTTTATGTAAAGATGACATACTTCTGCTATGCTGGGACTGATGGAAGGTGTAGGCTTTGCTTCTATCAGGTGAATAACTTCTGCTGCTGACACTGGAGCCAGATCTGCTGTGAGGAGATTCTCTCCGGCCAATCGGTGATTCTCTGAAGTAAGGGGAATCCTTTTTATGTGGGGAGCGATCTCTTGCATACTGAGGGTATATAGGTTTCCGTCGTATGCCATCTCTTTAGAAATCATTGCAATAAACAAATAAAAACATTCATTTATTCAGCAAGAGTTCCAAGTAAAGACCAATCTTCTTCTGAATCTTTCCTTAGAGAAGTTTCTCAATTCTCTAACTGACAAGGGAGAAATACAATGAAAATCAGGATTTTTGTAATTTAAAAAAATGACGATCACTCGAACAAGAAAAACTATCAACAAAGTGTATAATGGTAAGTATTACAGGGTAGGAGGCAAGTTCAAATTTTGAGCTGTCACAAAAATAAGTACTGTTCGTTTGCTAATTCATTTTAGGAATCTGGAAGATTTTTTAAATATATTTTTTTACATTTTTAAATATTTTCCCATTAAGAAAAAAGGACTTTAAAGATATTTATGACTTAAATCTTTTTTATATTTTCTTGGATTGTAGAAACAATTGTCTAAACCCATTTACTAAACAATAACAAGCAGAACATTTCCTGATCCAGCTCTATATTTTTATCAATCATTATGTTTTACCCTTATGGAAGTCATTGTTCAGGGAAAAAATATGAGATTTCCTTGGTTCACACTATTTCATACTTTTATATAATGACCAATTTAAATCTAATGAAAACAAAATTCTACTCACTAGAAAACTAACTAGCCAAAGGTAAGATTGCCTCTGACCAATCAAAGCACAATATACTAGGGAAAAACACATAAGAATAATAAACAAAACTTCAAACTGAAGAGATAAAGTTAAGTGTGCAAACCCACACTAAGTAGATCCAGATTAGGGCTGTCCATTACAGCTAGGAAATAGGTGAAGGGGTACTTTTCAATGTATTGAAGAATTCTTACCTCCTCTCTAGGCTTTTACAGCCATTTTATTGCATGCAATAAAAAGTAACTATTTAAAGCAACCTGAAACCCAAGTTATTTAACTGCTTATTTCTGTCTCTTTCAAGGATATATTGTTAAGTGCATGACTTCCAGAGAGTAACCCGTGATGGCGAACCTATGGCACGCGTGCCATAAGTGGCACACAGAGCCATTTGTGCTGGCATGTGAGCCGCAGGCAAACTTACCTCACTGCGCATGCATGTGCCTCACAGCTGATTTTCGGCTGGTTTNAGGCCTTTTTCAGCCTCCCAGGGGCTTGAAAAAAGCCTCTGCAGGCTGAATAGGCCCGTTTCATCACTTCTTGTAATACCGGCAGTGACAAAACGGGCCTATTCGGCCAACAGAGGCTTTTTTCAAGCCTCTGGAAGGCTGAAAAAGGCCTCAAACCAGCTGAAAATCAGCCGTGAGGCACAGTGCAGGTAAGGGGGAGGCGGGCACGACAGGGGTGTGGGGGGGATTGCACGTGCATGCATGGGGGAGCGCATTGCCTTCTGGGTGCTGGCATGTGAGCGTGCGCGCACCAGCGCACACATAATTTTTGGCACAGGAGCCCAAAAAGGTTAGCCACCACTGACTTAGACCCTGAAAGTAATATAACCAAATACTTGACCCCCAATATATAGAAATTCAATAGAAGAGGTTTCTGTAACAACCAAAGTACAAATCTGCCATCTTTATTATAACTAAAATGTAGAGTATAATTCAACTTCAACCCAACAAAATGTCTGGAGCTTCCAGGGAAGCTGAAGACAGCTCAATGAGAGTGGAGGCAATGACCACAGCACTAAGAGAAGACTGTTTGGAACTCCTCTCCAGATTAAGGAGAGGACAAGGATCACTCATAAGTTCGTTCCTTACAGAGTCTGCCCACAAATACTGATCTCTAGCTGGTTTGAGAGCTCTGGAAACCAATTGTCTAATGGTTGAGCATCTTCAGATAGCAGATTCACCGACTTCCTCTCTTAACTTCTTTAGGAAGTTGCTTATTACTGATTTTTTGGATGTTACAAACCTTCTCAAAGACAGATTCACTCATGCCAGGAAAGTTTTTTTCTATCCTGGATAAATAAGTTTAATGTAAGTTTAAGGATTAAAAAGAGAAGTTTTATTTTCTGGGAAACAACAAAAGACAATTGAAGGTTGATTTTGGAACTTTGAAGGCTAAGTTAAAGGGCTGAATGGATCCCTTAGGGTAGAAATAACTGCAACAAAACATTTCCAATAACCATGGATCAGACCTGGACACTGGCTTGTAAGAAATTTATCCCATCCTTCCTTACAAAAAAGAACAAGCTCTTACATTTATTGTAATATTTTAACACCACTCTATGTCCTACGTTATTAGATGATATAACAGTCATTAAAAACAAAATCAATCACAATAAAATAATAAATAATATCACATCAAAGTCATAAGCAGTATAGCAAATTAAAAATACAGGTAAAAGGTAAAGGTTCCCCTCGCACATACGTGAAAGTAATTTCCCGCTCTAGGGGGCGGTGCTCATCTNNNNTTTTTCTACTTGCATTTTTACATGCTTTCGAACTGCTAGGTTGGCAGAAGCTGGGACAACTAATGGGAGCTCACTCCACTACACGGTGCTAGGGATTCGAACTGCTGAACTGCCAACATTTTTGATCGACAAACTCAGTGTCTTATCCACTGAACCACCGTGTCCCTTGGGAAAAATACAAGTAGTCCCCACATAATGACTCTAAGTAGGACCAGAATTTCCTTTGCTAAGCAATGCGGTTGTAAAATGCAAAATCACGTGATTGCATTGCTTAGTGACAGCAATCCTGACAGTCCCTGGTTGCCATAGTTAAGCAGGTCATTAATGATCTCGTTATCACAAGTCATTAAACAAGGACTTTGTATGATTGTGACTTCTGAATTCCTGTTGGCTTCCTGATTGACTTTGCTTGTGAAAAACTGACAGGGAAGGTCAGAAATTGTGATCATGTAACATGTGGACAGTGTGATGAATTCCAGACTTGTTAAGCATACAGATTGTGATCATGTGACTGCAGGGGTACTGTGATGGTCATATCTTCAAGGATTGCTCATAATTACCACTCACTCAGCACTTTCATAAGTTTGAATAGCCACTGAACAGCCCATTAAGTGAGGAATACCCATATCCCAAAATGTATACTTTCATTGCATCATGTCAACATTTCATTGCTTTAAATTTTGTACGTTTTGGTATCTTACTTAATTCTGAAATTAAACCAGTAAGGAAACATATATTTTTCCAAATTTAAAAGCCTGAGGTATTTGCCTCTTTCAAATCATGCAATATTTCATCTATGCTTTGCTATATCTTTCAAATGACAATGGTTCTCAGGATTCATTAGCCCGCTTTTTTGGCAACCATCTGTCACTGAAGACTTCAATTTGCTGGACTCTCCTGGGTGCCTATATTCAAATCTCAGAGCACCAGTTAATTTAAATGTTCAAACTGTGTTTCCATTTTTTTCTTCTAGAGACTTCAGAACTTTATGCAGCTAAATTGAAAAACAATACCTATAATCAGGTGGCCGACTTTCAGAATGGTCTTCTCTTGACCATCTATATCCTGGATCATCCTACAATGGAATATTTCAGCATAAAGAAAAAATTAGTTTCAAGAAGCTAATAGCAATAAGATACTGTGAAATACCACTGAACTATTTTTTTTTATAATTTCTTCAAAAATACCGGTTAAAAGAAATTTAACATGCCATTAAAATGTATTTAATGTATTTTAAGGGAAAAAGAAGTATCAACTGAACAAAGAGCCTTGGTGGTGCAGGCTGTTAATCACCTAGCATTTAACTCAAGCTGCCTGCAATTAGTG
>AZIM01008353.1:0-10623 GCA_000516915.1 Ophiophagus hannah | reverse complement strand
CAATTTAATTTTAAATTCTTCCTCCTTTAGAACTGTTCTTTGTAAGGTCCATCTTGGGATCTTGGGTCAGCCTTTCCAGATAAACCTGATGTAACTATGATCTGCCCACAAGCTCGGTTCAATTTCTATTTCAATTATTTCTGAGATAAGCTTCTTAGGCATCCATACCATATTCAGTCTTGACCAGGACTGATGTCTGTTTGAGTAAAATGTGAATTGTTTCTTATTTGGATGATGTTCTCTCCATGCGTCATAAATCTTAGCCCCTTGCCAAATCATGAAAATTTTTTGGTAATACCTTTCTTCTTGTTATTTTCTTAATTTCACCTTTATAGTACTTTGCTTTGTCTATAACTGCATTAAAATCACCTAAGATGCAAATCTCTTCATAATGCCTTTCTTTAATAATATTATATAATTTTTGAAAGAAGTGTTCTTGTGGGCCATTCGGAGCATAAATCTCTATCAAAAGAATCTTTTTATTTTCTAATTTTATCTCTACCATTTTATTATTAGTTGAATAATAAAAATACAATAGTATAAATATCTTTTCTGCCTGGAAAAGCAATTTATTATTAAACAATGGGATATAAATTTAGAAATAAAAAGTCAAGTGGAGTATAAGTAATAAATGTTTTCCAGTAATATCTGGTAGAAGAGGTAGGAAAATGGTTATAGTAAAGAACTGTGGAAAGAAAGAAGAATAGGGAAAAATGCATCTTGAGCCTATGTCAAAGGCCCACCATGGCCATGATCACCAAGAGCACACCCACCCCCGGCCACACACCACCACCACCAGAGCTGTACGGTCCTGCCTTTCCTTCCTGTTCAAGAAAGCATAGACTCTCAAAACTTTAGCATTTCAAAAGGAAACTTTTATTGAAAGGAAGTGAATGCAGGATAATGCAAAGCAGGGTCTGAGTTCCCCCCAGGCAATTCTGTTAGGATAAAGTGGTTAGAAACCTTTCCCCTCAGTCTGATGTTGAATGAACCAATCCACAGGTGTGAAGATGTTGTGGAAATGGTCATCCTGAGAAAGAGATAAGGAGTTGTCCTCATGTGCTTCTTCTGTGAGGCTTCAGAACTGAGAGAAAACAGATAGACCTCCCCCCTTGTACATTCCACAAGATAAATCAAAGTACAGGGCAGAATAGGTGTCAGGATAAAACTTATAAACTAGGGAAATTACAGAATAAATAGGAAACAGGATGAGAGCAATAAATCAGTGAAAGAATCCAGGGTTCCCTCCCCACATGAATAGCAGTATCACCAGGGGTGGGATTCTACTGGTTTGGACCAGTTCGGGTGAACCGGATGTTAAAGTTACATCTGGCTCACTGAACCAGTATTTCAACCAACTGGATGGCCCCACCCACCCTGCCTCACCCTTCCCAGGAGTCTCCATGCAGCCCATTTTCAGTGCAGGGTCCGCGGGGAGGCTCTGGGAGGGGAAAAAATGGGCCTTCTGGAAGTCTAGAAATGGGCCTGTTTCCGGCTTCCGGTAGGCCTCCAGAGCCCAAGGGAGGCTGTTTTCGCCCTCCCAGAGGCCCGGGGGAGGCCTCCAGACCCTTGGGAGGGTAAAAAATGGCCCTCCTGGAAAAACTGCAAGTCATGCAACTGACCTGTTTCAAGCTTTCAGGGGCCTTCCAGAGCCCACTGAAAGCGTTTTTCGCCCCCTCAGAGGCCTAGGGGAAGCCTCTGGACCCTTGGGAGGGGGAAAACAGTCTCTCCCGAGCTCTNNNCTTACCTGTTTCAAGCTTTCAGTGGCCTTCCAGAGCCCACTGAAAGCGGTTTTCGCCCTCTCAGAGGCCTAGGGGAAGCCTCTGGACCCTTGGGAGGGTGAAAACAGTCTCTCCCGAGCTCTGGAGGCCCACCGGAAGATGGAAACAGGAAGTTCCAATAGGTCACGCCCACCATGGCCATGCCCACCCAGCAACGGAGCAGCAAACCAGTTGCTGGGATTTTTGAATCCCACCGCTGAGTATCACGATAGGGATCTGACACTGGTCATCCGAGGTCAAACACAACCGTGATGCAACCCTCAAAGAAATCAAGTTTGACACCCCTGCCATAGACCAACTTAAGACTGCTAGATATGCCCCCCCCAAATATGGATGCCTACTAGGAGGCAGCAAAGAGATAAAGAAAACTTATATTTTTTGTGGGCCAGTACAGCAACCCTTTGATGATTCTATACTCAGAACAAAGTGAATCACAACTACATGTCCACAGAATAGGCAAACACAGCCAAAGCACAATCTGCTCCCATTATTATTATGCCAGCTCAACCTAGCTATGAAGAAGTATTGTTCCACACTTGAGCAGTAAGCTGACAGACCTCAGGCCAGAGTGCTGTTTTGGCTTGTGGAAGTGCATTGGTGATGATATAGAAGTATGCTTCATATTTTTTCCACAGAAGAGTGGAAGAAAATTCTGAAGGTAGCATATTGGTAATACCACCCATAGAGCCCCACTTTTACAAAGTGACACACCATTCCAACTATGACAGGATTCCCAGCAAAACTCACCATCTTTTGATAATGCTCAAAGTCACATGAATCTATAATCCAATTTGGAACAACAATGTGTAGAGGTGGCTAGGGTCACATCCTATTTATTTCACACACGTACATCATGATGTACATGTAGGAGCAGTGGAAAGCAAAATAGAGAAACTGACTTATTTGAAGCAATTATTCATGAGTGAGTGGGGTTCTATAGAGATATAACATGTGACCAGCCCATTTGCATTTCAATTCTTCTACTTTCGTGATGATATTGTATACTTTTGTTTGTTTTCTAATCCATGTGCAGGTCTTTTTGTCTTGTCTTGTAATGATACAAGCATGTGTTGTTCCATGGCTCTTTGTGCCACTTGTAGCTTTTATATTGATTGTGAGGTTTTTTATTGTATTGATTGTCTATGTTTCACTGGCATATATTAGAGCAGGTACACACTGATTGAAAACTTTTCAGGCATAGGGGGAGGTTGTCCTTGAAGATTATGCTCAGTTTGCCAAATGCCCACCAATCACATTTAACACACTGTTCAATTTCCTTTATTGTGACTAAAACAAAACAGTTTCCCTTATTGTGACCAAAAAATGAAATATAAAAGACCTATTCATAATAGAAATTGAGAATAAATCGATTTTATTCAGTTCCAATAAGTTCTAAAAGCAGTTGCTGTAGTACAGAAATTAGCCCTTTTTCTGGAGAATTCAGAATTCTGATGAAACCCATATAATACTCAATCTTTTACTATAATTTTGTTATTAGGCACACATGCTCTAATATTTTTTCTTGACAAGGAAAATTAATCAGTTAAGAATTAATTAAGGAAAATATTCATCAGGTCTAACATTTCCTTGCAAAACTTCCTTCCTCTCTGTAGTAGATGATCAGGCTGAGCCCAAGGGTCAAACGTATCATCAGTCTCGAGTCCCTTCATGCCAACAAGAGATCTAAGTCCAGCCCACCTCCAATGTATTGACCCTTATCTACAGCTAATTTGCTTTGACCATGAATAGTTCAGATTCTTGTAGACAGCTTCGGCATAAATAAACCTATATTCATTTGAACTGCCAAGGATTCCTGTCCTTGACAAAAAATTTTGTAAGAAAGACTTTCAAACAATCAAATATTGTATAGAATTAAGCACATTTCATGAAAAAAATAGGTTAAAAAGATGAAAACAGAAACTCCATTTCAAAACCCAAAATACTGTTATTGAGTTGCCTGAGTGGAAATGCTTACCCAGAGTTACAGTACTTTCTTTGGAGCAAAGCTTTCAAACTCGCAGCCCATGGGCCGGATGCATCACGTGCCAGCCATGCCCATACCCAGTTTAGCGAAGGGGAAAAAAGTCGTAATACCTCACATGATGACAACATGATGCCATGAGTTTGATATCCCTGCTTTGGAGGATCTCTAGAAACTATTTTTGCAAAATCAAGTCTTATTTAATTATAGGGAAGTGGGACAAAAATGGTTTGTAGTATCAAGATTTCTAGAAAAGACTTATTCCTCATGAAATCTGCAGGGTAGATATTATCAGCTTCTTCCAGCTTAAGCTCTGAGGTCAGGATTCAAGTCCTTGGTTACTCACTGCATTGATATATTTCTGCAGCACTAGTCAAGGACAGATTTTGCTCATTATTCCTTTGTCTCTATGAACTATAAGTCAAGTAATTTGTAAAGAGAAGTTTCACACATGTCTTTTTGTTCTGCAGAAGGAGAGAAGTATAACAAGAAAGAGCAAACATTACCCTTGCTAACTCTTCCAGATATGCAGCCTAGGATATCAACGCCATGTAGTTTTATTGTAAAACTATACTAACTATACTATACTAAAATGGTACCTGCATGTCAGGATGTCCTTCTCCTCCTCCCCCTTATCTTCATTTGAATTGAAAAGGAGTTTCAATGAGACATTTACTCAGGTTATTTTCTTAACTTAAGCTCAGTTCTCTTTTATCTGACCATTGGTAGCTGTCTAGTGCTTTCTACTCTAGTGCTATAAGATTGTGACTACTGACAGTGAGACCTATTCTGTCTTTGTGGTCATTAGCACTTAGAAGTAGTTCATGAATAGCTGTAAAGATGGAATTTGGACCTGCTAATAAAAATAGTAAAAGTATAATGTCTGAAATAAGATGTCAATTTTTAGGATAGTTCCATTAATTCTGTGATAAGAACCAAGTCCCAGTCCTTATTTACATAAAATATATTATTTTCCTAAACAAAAGCAGAATGAAACTAATTAAAAGCAGTGGAGATCCAGTTCCATGCAATTATTTAAGGGAGACCTGCAGTAATATAGGAGAGATCCACAAAATAATTTGGCAAAAATAGTAAAACTTCCCTAGAAAAATTTGAAACATGGGCATAATTTCATTAATAGTCTACCACTCATTAGCAAGGATGCACCTGCTTCTACACTGTTTTTTTTAACAATAAAGCAACTCACCTTACACAATCAAAACTTGTCTGCATTTATTTATGTAATAGTCCCAAGAGAGTGATAGCAAATTGTAACCTTAGAATTTCCTGCCCCACAGTTCAAAATTCTTATAAAAGATCTTTATTCTGTTTCTCTTTTTTCTTAGCTTATTGGCAACAACTGTTGCTTCAATAAACTCAGAGATGTATTTCATTTTTCTCACATACATATGGTTTTGTGGCCAAGTGAAATCCATTCTTAGCAGGAATCATCTAAAATCAGTAATGCACACAACTATGACATAACTCAGCACCATACAACTGGCAGAACTCTTACCAGTTTAAGTTGCCCTCTATTCCTAACAGGACAAGTACTCGCTTAAAGAGTATTTAACCTATAATTATAAGGTGTACGAGGAAGAATAGGCAAATTCCTCAGGGAAGGACCAGTAAAGTAAATGCACATCTGAATAATTCAGGCATCTAATCTCTCTTATAGCTCAAGCCAACAAGGCCAGGTGTCTCTGTATATTTCAGGGGATGGATTATGCCTGAAGCTACCTAAGTAATCAGAAGAACCCACCCATAATCATGTCAACAATTACATTGTAAATAAAGCTTTCAAGACTGTATAAACAAGCAAATAAACAAAAACCAAACAAAAAGGGAAAATCCTAGCTATAGGCTGGGGTCGAGACAAAGGTAATATCATAAGGGTATAGCAGAAAAAAATAAATACTAGGACTTGTTTGTGTTGTAGTTAGTGGGTTGTGTTGATGAGTCCAGAGTATATTCACAGGTGTAGCAAGGGCAGAGAAGTATGGTGAACTTGGCCCAAAGCCAGCTGGATGCCCTTGGATCAGTCACGGGTTAGGAAGCAGGAAATGGCAAAGTATTTCCAAAATCTTTGCCAAGAAAATTGCAGAGATTTATCCAGCTTGTTGCTGGAGGTCATATGAGTGGGAATTTTTTTTAAAAAAAAAATTCTGATAGAAGTAAATGGCAAATGTGTTTATTTTGTTGCTAAGGAATTTCATGGATGGGAGTTAAGCTCAACAGAGACTTTGCTATTTTGATCTCAAATATTCCTTCCTACTCTAATTCTTGAATATTAAATATTTCTTGACTTTAGCTGTGAGAATGGATGGCAATGCTCTGTGGCAATGCTTAATGGGCAGAAAAAATTGCAGTGGTGACCTGTAATGCAGCACTCTCAGCTGGTGCCTAGTGCTACTAAAACTTAAATGAAATTTGAAAAATATTACAACCCCATTTAAGAGAATCATAAATAACCATGGTATGTTGCATAAACAGACATGACAGCATGATAATAGTCTCAGGATTATTAACCATTCTTAGGGACAATTGTAGTGTTCATGCATGAGTTCACAGAAGTAATACAAGTACAGGTAGTCTTTTAACCACAGTAATTGGGATTAGCAATCCTATCATCAAGTAACATGGTCATAAAATGTGACAGCACATAACTGCCAGTTTTCTATGCATTTGAAGTAGTTCCAATTGCCATCATTAAATGAATCTCTTATTAAACACAATGTCTGCTGACTTTCCCATTGATTTTGCCTATCAGAAGCTGACAATGAAGGTCACAAATTGTGATCAGGTGATTGAAGAACTCTGCAAGCTGGTTGCTGACTGCTCAGTTGTACTGAGGTGATTGTGGGGGTGTTGCAACAGCAATAACTACAAGACTCAATTGTCACTGTCCTTGTTCAGCACTATAATAACTTAATGATCACTGAGGTAATGGACAATAAATGAGGACCTGTAATGAAAACAGAAAAAAGATGGTCATGTTATATCTTTTGTCAGCAGAAGAAAAGAAGTCTTACAATGTACCTAATGGTGACAGAACTTGCAACAAAAAGAACCCTACTCTTTCTCCCAGTTTAAACTGATGTTGCAGTGCACACATCCAGCACTCATTCAAAATACTGCTGAACACGTTCAAAGAATAGTTCAAAGTAAACCTTCTTATCAGTGGGAACAAAACCCATGTTTAAAGTGATGTTTATATAATACTACTGGTGTAAGAGCTGACAAATTCTATAAGAAGCAACAATTAGATATTATCAGGATAGAAGCAAATGTCCAGTTTCTTCTTGCAACCAAATGCATGTCCCAGTCTGTGTACATGTGTGTGCATATGCATGTACATGCACATACACATAGCCTGCAAAAACCTAAAGTGACCAATAAGACCTGGGCAAACCCCACTTCTGACACAATCATCAACTAAATCACCAAATGCCAAATCATGCCCATGACAAAGATCATGTCAGGAGCAGACAGAAAACACAATATTAAAATTGGAATGTCTAGGGGCAGCTTTAAGTAATTCAAGTATGGGCTACAAATGAGACAAAATCAGTTAATACCTGGGACATATTCATACTGTGGTCAGAGCTAAGTGTGGAACAGCTTGTTGTTCTGTTCTTTTCTGGATAAATCCTTGTCCTGCTTTCTACATATGTATTATCTAAGCTCTCCACGATAAATACCCACCATGTAATCAAAAACAATAAAATTAATTTATTGCTTTATTGACAACACATTCTTCTGAATCAGATTTACCTGACTCTAAGGAGAAGCAATTTTGCTGACTTCTATAGTTATATAGTTCTATAGCATATGTCTATAATGAATTGAAACTATTGTTTACATTACTGTTAATTTTCTCTCTCTTTGTTAAGAAAGCTGTATTTTCAATGAGAGCTGGAAAAGCTTTCCATGAGTATAGCTTGGAATGCATCCTTAAAATTACTGTATATTACAAAATAGATGTTTGCAACATTCCATAATATAATGTAGAGAATCTCTATTCACAGAGGTTAAACAGAGATGCAAGTAGTCCAAGTTTTAAAAAGAAGAATAATATTATAGTGAAGATAAATTTGTTAAAACATTTTTAATATTTGATAGCAATAAAATAACTTTCTGAAAATATTTTCCTTCACCAAAATGAATTCTTGAATGTAGCCTGCAAGTACCATTTTTACTAGCCTTAATTAGTTACATTTTGCCCTTTCAGCTGCACAAGATCTCTCAACCAGCAAAAAACATTGGATCCCCAAAACCATTGAGCACAATTAAATGAAAACAGGCAGCAATATGGAGAAATCAGAGTCATAATTTTACAATGGAGCTGAACAGAGCTCTTTCTCTTGGATGATCTTAACATACAGTACAGATGCTTTCATTTCTTATCAGTATTGAGGCAGGTATTGAGGTAGGTGTCAAAACGCCTTCTGATTAGAAGATTATTATTAAAATGCCTTTACACAAAAGGAAGGAATACTCAGTTATTAAACAAAAGAGAGAAACAACCTTCCAAATAGCAACAAGCATCATCATTTCCCAATAGAATTACTACAACAACATACATATGAAGTTCTCTAGACAAAGAAGGAAATGTGATGTCTACACATTAAACATCTGTGATGGTCTACTTTCTTAGAAAGTTGCTGAAATGCTATCTATTCTGAAAAATAAATGCTTCTTAGGAGAAAGATACAATTGAGGATTTTGTAATAGTTGAGGATTTCGTGATAAAAGAAAGGCCTGCAATTGAGGATTTCATGAAAAAAGAAAAGTCTACAAGTCTTTGATACTTCCAGAGAAGAAAAATATTTTACTCCATGAAGATAAGCTGGAAGGAATGACTAAAACTTAATGAGTTAACTGGAATCAGGATGTATTTTTCTCTGCTTGGTATGTGCAACTGAAAGAAAGGTTTAACCCAGGGCTGTCAAACTCCCAGCCCATGGGCCAGATGGGTCACATGCTGGCCACGCCCACACCCAGTTTAGGAAGGGGAAAAAAGTCCTGACACATCACATGACACTATCATGATACATAAGTTTGTACCCTTCACATTTAATTCCATATCTTACCATTGCTTTATATATTTTCTATTATTTTTCTTAAATACTTTTCTCCAGCTTAATCTATAAATTTTCCAATTCATTCCTTAACCTATTTCCTTAAACTTTAAATAACTCTCATATCTTCATATTCATTGTACTTTTATACTTTTGTCTGTCAGGTTTGCAATTTCATCGCATATTTTTATTTCATCATTTCACAAATTCTATTTCAATCCAAACATTTCAAAAAAGTTTTCCCACAATTACTAATTTAAGTGTGCCACCCCTATAGCTTATATATCATTTAGTTAACTCCCCTTTAAATGCCAATAATCATTTTACTTTTAATTATCACCTAAAAATTAATAATAATAATCTCCTAGCAACTACATAACATATATACCTTTTAGGTCAGATTCCGCATGGTACTTTCTCCTTCAATTAGGTAAAAATGTTTATAATTTCTAAAGGAAAAATTAATCTATTTAGTTCATCATAAAAACTGATATTGATCTCATTACAACAATCCTCGCAATTCATTTCAACTATATTCTATAAATTCCTTAAACATAGTTAATAAACTTGTCATAGTTTTTCTTTTTTTCACATTTATTACATTTATCTCTGTATATAATTTAACAAAAAGCAAACATTCCAATAACAAAAAATATCAGTTCCGATCTTTCATTTTAATAATCTATATTTCCCTATTTTTTTAAAATAGTTTATTACTTCTAGCACATTTATACTTCACCTCATCACCTTGCAGAATCCCCTTTCTTAATTCTTAGTTAACCATTATCTCTATGTCTTTTAAATAAACAATTTCTTTTTATTTATATTTGATTTCCATATTTCTTTGTTTCCTGGTCCTGTTTCTTATTACTTCTCTTTCCCTTCATTTTCTCCCTCTTTTTCTTACTCCAGTTTTTATCCCCCACCCTCTTTAAAGCTTCCTTTTGCAATTTCCTTTTCTGCTGTTTCCTTTTACTTTGTTTGGTTTTTAAAATATTCCCCTTTTTAGTTACCTCCTCAAATCTCAAATTTTTAGTTCCTATTCTTTTTCCCTTCACTTTAATATTAATTGTTCCAATTGTTCATTAAAGATGGCATCTTTTTTAATCAGCTCCTCCTCTTCTGGCACTCCTTGTTGTTCTTCATACTCTAAAATTTCCATTTCTAAAAATTGTAAAGCAAAGCCAAATGATTTGCCTCTTTCTTGTAGCATTTCTTTCATATGTCTGAGTTCCATTTTTAGTTTCAGGAGATATTCTGCCATTTTTAAACATTTCTGTCCAGTAGTTTAGTTCAACTGATGTTTATAAAGTTTATTTCCAATGATCAGCTTATATTAATTCCTCTTTAGGTTTTTCCAAATTCATCAAATAGTCCAAAATCCATAAATTTAAGTTTATACCACAATCACCAAACAATCACAGATAGTTTCTTTCTGCTTCTTCTTTACTTTAATGTTCAATATTCCACTTTCACTTTCCAGGGTCTCTATTTTATTGAATCAAGATTTCACTTACTTTGTATCAAATCAAACTTTTAAGAAAACCAGGTTATAAGAAATCACAAATAAATTATTTTGCCACTAGATGGCACTCTCTGTTATGTCCAAATTCCACCCCTTTTTTCCCTCCTACTTTTCCCTCTATTTAGGGCTTTTCAGAATTCAAAGTTCCAGTAAATTCAGATATCAATTACTGTTTTAATTTTTTTCCCTTTGACATGTTCAAGTTCAGCTTTAGTTATTTATTTGTTATTTATTATTTGGACTTGTATGCTGCCC
>AZIM01008345.1:5952-21478 GCA_000516915.1 Ophiophagus hannah | reverse complement strand
GCTGTGTAGGAGTCACGTGGAGGAGGAGCGTTCCGGAAAGATTAAGCCCAGCCTAAACATGCAGAGACTGAAGCTCCACCCGCTGCTGGATGCTCTTCATGTCTCATAGGAGAATTGCTCTCCATCCCCCCAAACTTTTAGGGTCTACAAAGAGGTGAGAATAAAATCCCCAGCCCTGTTGGTCTAAAGGGACTGGCTGAATTGCCCGTATCCGTAGCAGATGAGCGATGGCGTCCTGCATAAGGGATATTTTTCCGGGGTCCCTGGATTGTGGGCACCTCATAAAAGATTCTGGGGGGCTGGATCGGAACTCGAGAGCTAAACCAAATTGGATAGTGTCCCTGACCCAAGCATCAGACGTGGAGCTGTCCCATATGTCAGCAAAGAGACTTAGGAGCCCCCCAATGGGAGCATCCTGATGAGATCTATCTGGGGCACCGAAAGGGCCTATTGCCCGCTCCCCGAGGATTGGGGCTGATGCGAGTTTGCTCTTGTGTNTGGAGCCACAACAACCTCCTTGCTGACACCCGAGATGCAATGGCTCTGGAAGAGAACTTCACAGCATTGAAGGTGGCATCTGCAGAGAATTCTGCTGCCGCGATAAATTTGGCAATGTCCTGATGAGCTCGCAAGTTGGAAACAGGAATGGTGTCCCTTAGATATTGGAGCCATCTGAGGGAGGACCTCGTAAAGAAGGAGGCAGCTGTTGCTGCCTTAATGGCCCAGGCGTCAGAGACATGGGCTCTGCGAAGGGCCAGTTCTGCCTTTTTTTCCTCTGGTTTCAATGCTTCCTCTGCCTCCATGAGGATGGAAGAGGATGAGGCCAGGGCCACTACTGGTTCATCGACCTCAGGAGTGTTAAGAGTATCAGAGAAGTCAGAAGCCAAATTATAAAATTTCTTATCGTATCCAGTGGGTGTGGAATATGATGCAGCAGAGGCCCACTGTTTCTGGACTAAGTCTTTGAACATCTGGGGTACCAGAATTACATCTGCCTCATTGACAGGTTGGGTGAAGATTAAGTCCCCCGCCTTGCCCTTGGGCTCTGCTGGTTGGCAAATAGTGACTGGTTTATCCAGACGAGCGGTGTTCTTCGCCTTAAATAATAGGGACCTGAAAAGCTGTGGGCGGAACAGTCCTGTAAAGACCAGTTGGTCTGGAATGAGGCCCTTGTCCTCGGACATTCACCTTTCCAATGGATCTGACTCTGACAGGCCTTGTTCAACATTTTCTATGGACCCCTCTTCTAATTGGTCCATCTGTTCCTCCTGTTCCTCCATCTCCGGAAAAACCTGAGGCATATTATAAATGGCAGGGAATTCCCCCCAGGACGGTACCTGTGTGGGGTGTTGATCCATCACCCTTAGAGATTGTTCGGATATGGATCCGCCCTCCGAGATTGCCGAGTGACATCTGGCACGAACCGATTGCTGTACCCCAGCCGCGATGCCCTTCTGAATTGCCAGTTCCATCCATGTTCTGATTCTGGCTGGGATTTCCTTGGGCAGGTCCTCCTCCTCTTGGCGGAGGCCGGCCGCTGTGGGGATAAATGTTGCCTGCGGGATCATTCTTGCTGGAGTATTTGGGGGAGGCTGTCTGGTTATTATAGGCCTGGACAGAATGGAATTGGCCTTGGTCCCCAGAAAGGGAAACCTGAGTGATAAGGCTTGGTGGATTCAGTTAGGCCTTGTGCACCACGTGTTCAAGATGGCGCTGATGACTCCTCGCTGCCTCGATGGTGGCGAATTGGACCTTCGTGAACTGCACCACACTTTTCAAAATGCCGCCGATGAAGAAAAACGGTCCCCAGAAAGGGAAACCGCCAAGGCCTGCAATAGAGGTGTGCAGCCCCCAGAAAGGGAAACCGCTAAGGCCTACAGCTGTCGTTCGCAGTTCAGAAATCAAAATAGAGGCCTGGATTAGGAAGGCACATTGCACGTGGCTGTAGCGAAGGAATCAGTAAAATCTCCCTGCCACTGCTACACTCGATGATCAGAGCGGCAGCAACAATCGCGGTTCAGAAATCAGACCTTAGGATGGCTCGTTGCCTGTGGATGTGGGAAAGGAGATCGGTAACTGCTGCTGCGCTCAATGATTGGAGCGGCAGCAGCGATCGCAAAGATAAACAGCCTAAGCCGATCACACTAAAGGCGCTGGCGATAGAAGCACCAGACGCTTCGTAGAGGGAGTTACTAGTCCCGACGGCTGAGATGTTTTAAAACCGTCGGGAGCTGTAAATCAAGGGTGAAATTAGAATCAAACCTGAATCTCTGAGCTACTCTGGCCAGGAGGGAACAGCCTGTTCCTACAAAGGCTGAGCTAAAACTGGGGACGCTGAGGAAGAGTCCTGTGGAGGAGGAGGAGCGTCCTCAAGATTTAAACCCAGCCTTCCTAGGAAGAGACTGAAGCACCTCCCACTTCTGGATGCTCTGAACAGCTCAGGGGAGAAAGCCATGTTTCTATACAGTACTGTTAGAGACCATCTTTGATGAAAAGAATGAAAGAAAAAGTAGCTTTGAAATACTGAGAAAAAAACCTGATTTTATGATTAACGGAAACTCTTCATATGTAAATATTATAATTAAAATTATGTCACATACATATAGTTGCCAAGAGTTACCTTATAGGGAAAATGGGTGGCCTAAAAATCTAATAAATAAATAAATAAACTTGCTTTAAAATGTTTGCCTTATTTTTATTTGCATTTAGAAGACTGTGGTATACTGTTCACTGCTTGTAATTTCAAAATTTATATTGGACAAATACTTCTATTCAATTCAAATATTAAAAATATCAAGCATTATTTCCAATATCTTCAACCATGCACCAGGTTATGAATAGATGACTGGAAAAAGAGAGGGGAAGTTTGATGATAATGTCACAAACCTGTATGATAAAGAATCTAAAAGAGCTAACGTCCTTAAAAAGACACTGCAGACATTCAAATTATGTTAGCTTCAGACTTCAAAATCTAAACTAGAACTCTCTTAATATACATAATATATGCAACTTTATTAGTAATAATAATGCAGGGACCCCCCAAAATTATTTTGTTTACTTGAATAAGGATTATGACTACTTGTGTCATTATGAGTAGGATTATTTAAGATATAACATGAGAAACCTTTCCAACAGATCTTAGCATAAAATCTATAGAAAAATGTTAGTTGACAACAGTTCCATTTCTTTGTCCTTGTATTAGTGAGAAATTAAACATTTCACATATTGCACATCACTAATGGATGAAACTGGAATATTCTTTTTATGCATAGCATCTTTTTTAGTAATGCAATTACTTGGAAATACGAGAGAGTTTAATTGCTATACTTGGCATGATTTTTGTCACAGTAATACTATATTTTATTGTTACACTGTACTGGGTAAGGTTTTTCTTTGCCAGATACCCAGAGAGCTATCACCTATTAGGAAATAACAATCAACATAGATAAGTGATCTCTTCTAAAAGTGAAGTAGCTTTATACCTGTGTAGAATTGTACATGTTCCAAAAATGATTCTGAAGTTGCCTAGATCTCATACAAGTGCAACCTCTCAGTTATTATTGAAAGTGCCAAGTCTGTTGTTTGGTTTCTATGTTAAAAGCTGCATTAACTTATTTGCTTAAAGTAGCAAGATATTTTTTTTTACTTGTATGAAAGCCTGATGGGTTTTTTTAATGAATAGTGCAGAGAGGTTGTGGGCCCTTCAAGAAGGCAGTACTGACAGCAGTGATGGTGGCATTGAGAGCTGGGCAACTGACCCAAGACCAGAGCTGTGACCAAACTTGGGGTAGCAAATAGCCCCAGAGATATCAGGCAACTGGGCTGTGGCCATGACCCCCACAGAACGTCATCAACCAGCTTGTGTGGAGCTAGTTCACCCCTGTAATGCAACATGGATAGAACAAAAATGTGAAGTAAATGCACATTAGCCAAACTTATCTGATTTCACTTTAGACTTCCTGTCTCTCAAATACATGGATATGAACTCCAATGGCCCTTCTCAGATCCAAATGACAAGGAAGCTTGGAAACATTTTGTATATGCCAACTTAACATCAAAGGACTCAGTAGATCAGAGTCAATACATTTCCAAGTTTCTTTTAGAAAATCATATTGACATGACCATTTTCCAAAAAATACATACTGAAAATGAAAAGCAGCAACAAGGAAGAGATGAAATCCAAGGATACAACTCATGGGTGCTGCCTATCAACACAGCAATGATGTGATAAACTATAGGAATAACATTGGGAATGCCTCACTGATAGTGACATCCACAACTAATGATATCTATAGAGCAGTTTCCAAAATAAAGAAGCATATAAGCCACCCATGGTATCATGACCACACTATTTGCTGGACATTGAATTCCCACACAGTCAACATCATCCTATCCTGGGGGAAAGTGGAATCTAGATTCCCATAATCCACTCCACTCCAAAGCCTATACGGAACTTCCAGAAAGCCAACTAGTCCAAATATGCAGATCTTTGACAAAAATCATACAATGGATACCATCAAAGAGTCAGAACTATCACAGGTTAATGAAGGCAATCATCACTACACACACATTCTTAGAGGGTATAGGAAAGAGATATCCTTGGATGGAGTGATAATATCAAAGAATTCTTTCAATAATTCCAGTAGAATGGAGACCCAGAAATCACTAACAACCTACTACAGAGACTAGAAGAGGCTTGCCATCAAAAATGGGAACAAACCACAGAATCTCTAAACTTTAAAAAATCAAGCAGGATGGTACAGATCCTGTTGCAAAAACTAGCCATCTAACATGACAGATACATCAAATAAGTGCTGGTGAAATTGCTTTGCAAGTTGTCTCCAAACTGCTGTGCCTCCAAGAGCCAGTATTTGAGCATGGTAGTGGTCGATCCCTATCACCCACCTAGATCTCGAGTTATTATCAGGTGGATCTTCTATTTATTTGGAAGTTGCAGGAGGAGGATGGAGAAAGCTCAGTTCTTCACTCCCACAACCAGAGCAAGATCTGGAGAAGGTGAGGTTTTGTCTCCTTGGGGAAAGATATAAAACATGAAAACTCTCAAGATCCAAACTCCCTTTTGTTAGGGTTTAGGGGGAGCTGGTTTCTCCCCATCAAGATTTTCAAAGCCTCCATTCCGATTGGAGGAAGAGGACGAGGAAGAGGGTGATGGGGAAGTTGTTCTTGGGTGGCAGATTGTCCACCACTATGCTTCAGTACAGCCTCCGAGAGACACTGTCGGCAGATGGCTGTTGGCAGTTGGGAAAGGTGAGGAACTGGTGAGGTACTGAGTTGTCCTCATGTCCAGTTTAAGTGACTTGTTTCCCACTGACCTGGCTGTGCCTACCCAGTGCCACCACCTAGTACGCCCACCTTCCCACACCCTCTCATCCATGTCCACTTGGTCTTGCTCATCTGTGCAAACTCGGCCACATCCACTCCTCCATGCTCACCCAGTCATGCCCACTCAGACGTACTCACCCATCCGTTCCTACCTGGCCTGTGAGACATCCCATTCCACTAGGAGGGAGTTGAATCAAATGCTGCTTTAATATCTAATCCACAAAAATTAGTATACATTTGCAGAAAGGTGGTACAGAATGATCAATGAGCAAGAGAAAAAATTAATCTAAAATTGACTTACCCCATCCCTAAGATTCTTTTATGAACCATCCAATAGCAAGCTTACAAAAAATGTTTAGCATATAATTTGTTAATTGTGTACAGGGCAAAAGTTAGTCCAATTGGTTTTGTCACCTTTTTTATACGGTATTACTATGGTGGAGGGGTAGCTAAAGAGTAATTCACCAATCAGGGTTTTGTTTTGGCATCTGTGAGAAGATCAAGAACACTTCAGAAGTGACTGACTTCTCAGGACACTCAGCTTCTCCAAGGACACTCGGCTGGCTCTCATAGCTAAGACAAGACTAGCACTCACAATCTCTGGCTTCCTAGCCTGGTGCCTTAACAACCAAATTGACTTTAAGACAAGCAATTAAGTTGACTAATTTTGGCTTGGAAACTAGAAGCCAGTCAGGGAGAGAGTTAGAAATTGTTGGATATATGGCAGAGTTCCTTGGTATGGTTTTGGAATACTGCAAAACACTTAGTATCCCAGGTCTCAATCTAGGTCCAGAATTTGCATTCATAGGAGAAACAAAGAGTCAGAACATAATGTCATTTTTAGCTAAGACTGACTTAATCTGTCCCATTCTGCCAATTTACTTATTCTTCTTATTCGGGAGAACCTAATGCTTCTATTTCTGTTTCTGATAATGAAAGGTTTCCTGGTAATGAGGATCACTATTATCCATACTGGCTTTATGGTGGCAATCACTAAGACCTAGTGATTTAGTTTCATCTATGGGAAAACCAAGAGCCAACCTAGTAAGCATTTAACAACTTGCTATTGTATATCCCAAAAATAAATTGGCTGATCACTGCTAAGCAAGTCTCTGCTGTTCCAGCATTCCTATCCTATTTCCCTGTAATCTGTCTATCTCACCTGCAATAAGACATACTGTATGCTACAAGAAAAATTCATCAGACAACCAGTGAAGTGAATTGTAGTCTATGAAAGCATAAGTTCTTCAAAGTAACAGAAAGCTTTTTTTACTGTATCACTCCCATGGCATTTGGATGCTCCAGGCTGCCTGATGTTTTCCTTCCCTCTAGAATCCCTTGTTGGCATGCAAGCTGCCAGGATTACTATAGTATTTATTTCAAGTTTTAAGGGAAAAATAGAGTTGACAATGTATTAAAAATACATTCCAGTATGCCTTGTTTATTTCAGTCACCCAACTGGCTGTCATGCCTAAGGCAGGACTAGAACTCACAATCTCCCTGTTTCTAGCTACTAGATCAAACTGGCGCTCTTATCATAATAATCTTCTTCCTTTTTTCCCCTTTGGACCTATTCATTTTCCCAAACTGGTATTATTTGCTGACTACACAATACTCAATGCCTATCAACAGCAACAACTCTTCCCACTCCTATCTTAAACATGCTCAGAAGATAGAAATTTATTTATCAAATTTCAAGACTAGCCATCTCATTCAGTGAGTCTAAAATATAGTATTTGTTGAAGCAACTTGTAACCTTCTTCATAGCATAAACAAAAGTTGTGATGGGGCATTGGTACGCTTACCAGTGAACGACCTTTCTAAACATGCTGCAAGAGAGTCCAGCATTGGGATATGACTCTGCCCTCTGATGTCATACAGCTGAGTCTGTCCCTATAAAAAGCCACCTTCTGCTGAGAGCCCCAGCTTTTCTGGCAAAGATTCTTGACAGACTAAGATTGTCTCTGGAATAAAAAAAAACAATGTGAGAATACAAACCCTCCCCCCCTCAAAACAAGACCAGACGGCCACAGGGTGGGGCTGGACTCTCTTGCAGCGTGTTTAGAAAGGGCGTTCACTGGTAAGTCTACCAACGCCCCTTCTCCACCACGCTGCTTCAANCCCCCCTCAAAACAAGCCCAGACGGCCACAGGGTGGGGCTGGACTCTCTTGCAGCGTGTTTAGAAAGGGCGTTCACTGGTAAGTCTACCAACGCCCCTTCTCCACCACGCTGCTTCAAGAGTACAGCATACAAAAGCCTGCATGCCCAAGGGAGGGACCCGGCTGGTCCGCCTAATCTGACACAGAATGCACCCGCTGGAGTACCCTTCATCCAAATGCTGCTTCTGCAGATGTAAAGGAATCCAACCAGTAGTGCCGGATGAACAGGGAAGGCAAAGTCCATGTAGCTGCCCTACAAATTTCCTCGATCGGAGCCTAGATAGCCCAAGCTGCCGATGTCGCTGCACTCCGATTAGAGTGTTCAGTCAGTTTCTTGGGAGTTGGCAAGCCCAAGGTTTCATAGGCGGTAGAAATGCACGCCCTGATCCACCTGCTTAACATGAGAGATGAGGCCTTAGACCCCCAAGGAGACAGGTTGAAAGGACACAAACATTGATTCAGTTTTGTGAAAAGGCTCAGTGCATTTTATATAAATCCTGAGTGCCCTTTTCACGTCCAACGTGTGCTTCTGATGTTCCAACACGTGGTGGGGTTTGGAACAAAAGTCCGGCAGTACAATGTCTTGAGCCCTGTGGAACCAAGAGTTAATTTTTGACACAAAGGACACAAATTGCCAAACGCAAGACCACCCGGTTGTCATGAAAAATACATAAATTGGACCTCACCAAAAGGGCCGCCAATTCAGAAACCCTCCTGGCTGATGTGATCGCCACCAGGAAGGATACCTTGAGGGACAAGGAACGAAGACCCACCGTACATAAGGGTTCAAAAGGAGGACCCATGAGGGAGATCCCAAGTGGGATACCTATGGACAACAGGGGGACGCAGATTCCTTAGGGAGATCCCAAGTGGGGATACATATGGACAACAGGGGGACGCAGATTCGAGGCTCCCTTCAAGAATCTGCGGACCGAGGGGTGATGGGAGAGGGATGTATACTTATCCCATGAAAGGACTGAGGCTAAGGCCACCACCTGTCT
Organism: Ophiophagus hannah; assembly: GCA_000516915.1. Taxonomy (NCBI): domain Eukaryota; kingdom Metazoa; phylum Chordata; class Lepidosauria; order Squamata; family Elapidae; genus Ophiophagus; species Ophiophagus hannah. The sequence continues at coordinate 12,974 of AZIM01008345.1, read as the reverse complement.
GTGGAGAGTTTTTGGCGCTAGCCCTTTGTCCAGCCCGTCCTGGAGAAACTGTAATACCTCAGGGACAGATGCTGACGTGGGGTCCCAGTCCCTCCCAGAGCACCACTCACAGAATTTCTTCCAGGTGGCATTGTAAAGTTGGGTTGTTGATGGTTTACGAGAAGCCTGTATTGTCTCAATGACATTGTCTGACAGGCTGGAATACCTCAACAATTGCCACTCAACTGCCATGCAGCCAGTTGGAACCAGTGAGATTCCAGATTTAGAAGAGCCCCCTGGTTGAGAGAGATACTGGAGGCAGGGATTCTCCATGGCCTCTGAGTGGACAGGTTCACCAGGTCTGCGAACCAGGGTCTTCTGGGCCAATGTGGCGCCAGAAGTATCAGCTCCGCTTTTTCCTCCAGTATCTTCTGAACGATGGCCGGAATGATCGGAAGAGGGGGAAAGGTGTAGAGGAGACCTGGAGGCCACTTTCTCTGAAGTGCATTGGTCCCCTCCGCTCCCTGGGTTGGAAACCTGGAGAAAAACCTGTTCACCTGTGCGTTCTGGGGAGTGGTGAAAAGATCCACCACTGGAGTTCTGAATATGAGGGACAACTCTTGAAACAGGAAAGGGTGGAGGCTCCACTCCGAGTGGTCGACTTGAGTTCGACTCAACCAGTCTGCCTGGGAGTTATCGACTCCCGAGACATGGTCTGCCTTGAGGAACAGAAGGTTCTTTTCTGCCCACCTCCCCAGACGTTCCGCTTCCCGCATCAGAGCCCTGGACTTGGTCCCTCCCTGCCTGTTGACATGGGCCTTGGTGGCCATATTGTCCATCATAACTAGTACATGGGACCCTGATACTATGTCTAGGAAGCGTCTCAGGGTGAGGAAGATAGCTTTGAGCTCCAGGAGGTTGATGAGGAGAGACCTGTCTGAAGTAGGCCAGTGGCCCTGAGCCATCTGGCCCTGTACATGGGCTCCCCAGCCGTAAAGGCTGGCGTCCGTAGTGACTATAATTCTGTCTGTCTCCATGAAAGGGTGCCCCTTCGTAATGGTCTGGGATTGCCACCACGGAAAGGAGCGAAGAACCTGCGGGGGAAGCAGGACCTTGAAGGAAGAATGGCCCGCCCTTTGGAAGGGGAGGAGGAACCACTGCAGGGTGTGGGCATGTAGACGTGCCCACGGCACGATGTCAATGCAGGAGATCATGTTCCCCAGCAACTGGGACAGGAGAGACAGTGGGATGGTGTGAAGCAGTCAAATTCTGCTGATCAATTCGTTGAGGCTGTCCTGTCGGTCCTGTGAAAGGAAGACCTCGCGAGTCATGTCGATGATCACCCCGAGGTGCAAAAGTTGGGTTGTTGGCTCTTGACAAGGTTTATGGAGAATCCATGTTCCTGCAACAGTTGCACCGTGATCCAAAGGACTTGTTCAGTCGCCTGGACGGAGGTAGATTGAATCAGAATGTCGTCCAGGTAGCATTGGACCCTCACGGGCAAGGCTCGGAGGTGGTCTGCCAATGCTGCCAAGACCTTAGTAAAAACCCGTGGTGCTGATGAAAGGCCAAACAGAAGGGTCCAGTATTGGTAGTGTTCACCACCATAACAGAAACGTAGGAACTGGCAATGATGAGGCCAGATTGGAATGTGGAGATAGGCTTCCGTGATGTCTATGGAAGAGAGGAGATCGCCCTCTCGGATGCTCTGAAGAATGGAATGTAACATCTGCATCTTAAAACGCCTGTATGGGATGAATCTGTTCAAGAGGTTGAGATCAAGGATCACTCTCCACCCTCCCAAGGTCTTTGGGATGACAAAGAGGCGGGAGTAGAAACTCGACCTCCGCTGATCCCAAGGAACTCTCTCTATGGCTCTGATGTCCACCAGGTGATGGATGGCCAAGTCCATAAGAGCCCGTTTAGATCTGTCCCGTGAGGTTGGACAGCTGACAAAAAACAGCGGAGGAGGGGAGAGAAACTCGAGGCGAAGGCCAGATGATACCGTCCTGAGAATCCAGGACGTTGTTGATTCCTCCCATCTGATTTTAAAAAACGTCAGGTGATCTCCGATAGGAGGGGAGTGGATGCAGTTACTTAGAGCGTCTGCATGAACAACCTCCTCCCCCTCAATAGGGCCGCTTAGCAGAGAACTGTTGTTGTCTGGGTTGGCGGTCCTGCTGTAGTTCTCAGCGAGGCGGGTACATTCTCTGGTCGTGATTGAACCAAGTGTTGATTTCTGGACGGAAGTTGGGAGGACTGGAATATGGTGTGCATTGAAATTCCGACCTCTTGTTGTAGGTTGACAGCACTTTCCTTTTGTCCCTGGTTTCAGTCAGATATGGTTCCAGGGCTGCTCCAAAGAGGTTCTCTCAAGAGCAAGGGGCAGCCGCCAACTTCCACTTGGGCCGAGAGTCGGTCTGCCAGTTGCAGATCCAAAGGTGTCTTGCATAAACCTAGGAGGCCATTGCCTTTGATGCGAATTTGGCGGAACTTAAGTGTAGCGTCGGCCGTAAATTCAGCTGCGGCCATTATTTTGTTGAGGTCCTGGTGGGACCTGACGTCGGAGCCGGGTACCCTGTCTTGAAGTTTGTGTAACCAACAAATAGCCAACCTGGTAAAGAATGAGGCCGCAGTGGAGGCTTTCACTGCCCAGGCTGCAGCCTGGTGAGTGCGTTTCAGAGTATGCTCCAATTTCTTGTCCTCAGGCCTCAAGACATCCTCTGGTTCCATAGGGGTGCCAGAAGAAGCAAAGGTGGCTACCACCGGGGGATCTACAATTGGCAGAGCTAATGCATTGGCCAGGGAGGGCCCCACATTATAGAATCTTTTGTCTTGGGATGAGGGACGGGGTCCCGACAGGGGAGTATTGCATTGATCCCTCACTAAATCCAAGAATAATGGCAAGGGGAGAACCTCAGTTTGGATCACAGGTTTGGAGAATAATGCGTCTCCATGGACCATAGGGCCCACCTGTGGTTCCGGCACCACTTCCTCTGGGCTTAATTGCGCCGTAACCAGAGCCTTCTGTAGAAGAGGCCTAAACAAGGCAGGTTTGAAGACAGCCCTAGTTGATGACTGTTCCAGCCTATTCTCCTCCTCATCTGAGAGGAAGGGGTCCCTGATTTCTCCTTCTTCCTCTTCTGAGGATCTGTCCTGCTCTGAGTGGTATGAGGAGCATCTTCCTGTCTTCCCAGTTAGAGGAATGGGAGGAATACATGAGTTCCATAGGGTTGGAGACTTCCTTCCAGGGAGGGGGTTTCCCTGACAGGAGGAGAGAATGCTAGGGGCCCTCCCCGATGGGTGGTGGAGCTGCTGGAATCCCTCAGCGATGCCCTGTCTGACTGCCACAGAGACCATAGCTTGGATATCTTGGGGTCTGCCTTCTGGGGGAGGGGCCATGGGGCAGAGCCCAGCTGCAGTTGGGGTAAAAGATGCCTCTGCCCTGTGCCTGTATACCCCCTGGGGTAATAAACTCTGAGGATTGGGCCTACCAGATTCCCAAGTAGCAGGCCTGAAACAAGGTCCTGACCCATTGAGGTCCTGGGGAAGGGTCTCATCCGGCCTTTCGTGGCACCAAGCCTGAAGATGGCTTGCAGAACTTCCATCTGACCCCCACCCCCCGTTCCCAGGGCCTGGTCAGTGTAGGCCTGAGATTCTCCTCACTGTGAAAACCTCTGCTCCTGCAATTGCTGAAAATGTTTTTGTGACCTGTTTTTCAAGGGCAGCATGCCTGCGCTTTTCTGCCCTGAGTTCTGACTTCGAAGCTTTCTTGGGGGAAAGGACGTTGGCCCTGATCTTTGCTGCTGCCTCCCTGTTGGCTGAAAGGACTCTTGGGCATCTTCTCTTTAGAGGCCTCTTTGAGACTTCAGGGGCCTGGATGGCCTGCATGCCTGATGGTCCTGGCTGGGCCCAGTTGTTCTCCATTACTCTAGAAAGAGCACCAGAGGTGCTGTCAGCTCCTCCACAGGGTGCCTTCCGAGATGGAGGCCAGACAGGATGGATGACTGCTTTGAGGCCCAATCAAAATGGCATCGAAAAGATAATGATCCCAAAATGGCCACCAGCCGTGAGGCCAGAGGCTTGAATGAGGTTCGCAAGTAGGCCTGAAATCTTGGGGCCTTGGGCTGGAAAGATTATGTCTGGCTGAAACGCTGCCTTCAAGCTGAAATGGTCCTTTACAGTGTCTAACCACCAGCAGGAAGTCTCAATATGATTGGGCCTAGCATTGCTGGGGGACCACGTGGGAGGCTAGCCGATGACTGGGCTCTCTGAGGCCTAATTCTGCATTCCGGGAGACTTGCACTGCAAACGATCGCATGGGAGGTCTCCCAGTGTAAATGCTCTTTCCTAGCAGCACGCCTCAATAAGATAAAATGGAGAGGGAGATTTAGAACGAGCCTCGAGGTAGTTATGTGGCTTGGAGGATCCACAGTTCTCTCTCTCTCTCCAGCCGCACTTACTGTGGTCATCAGCGCCCTGCTGGGACAGCTGACCTGCAGAGAGCAGATCTGCGCTCTCCTCACGAGCGCAGCTCTACCTGAGCCTCGGGAGCTGCGCTGATGGTATTTAGTCGCTGTTTTTGCTTTCATTGTTGTTGTGAAAATGCTGATTCAACTAAGCTTCCAGAGACAATAGCTCTTAATGTCACAAGAGCTGAGTCAAAAAGCTAAGGCTCTCAGCAGATGCTGGCTTTTTATAGGGGCAGACTCAGCTGTATGACATCAGAGGGCGGAGTCATATCCCAATGCTAGACTCTCGAAGCAGCGTGGTGGTGAATAACTATGTGCACATATGTGATTTTCTTAGGAAAATGATTTGTCATAGCCTTCCTATTAGTATGTAATTAGATAATTTTAATATTCTGGACCTTCATGAGCCTGAATAACTAACTGGCTCTAACTACTTTATATCTCAAATATAAGGCTTCTCCCAGTTACTTCCAAGCTTCTCATTCCATCCTACAACAGGTGATTAAAAGCTTTTTCATATGCCTAAGAAATTGTTCATTCAATTCCAGGACCAAATAATTTTCTTGAATAGAAATAAATCACAGCTAAGTTTGGAACATATGAAAGTAAAATACAAAATACTGAATTTTGCAATATTAAAATTTCTGTGAAATGAAGTATGGTTCATATAAATTAGAATACACTCAGCACTAATGAATTTATAGATTTCTAACTTCTTATCATTTTATAAAAAACTAAAGGCAGCATTCGCTATTCTGTTCTTAGTTTCCCTGTAACCTGTTATCTAATTACCTTGCTACTATTAAATCCAAATGACTGCTTAATAAATGATACTTGAAAGTAAAGTGCAACTTTAACCTCTACCAGAAACTTTTCATATTAAGTAGGCTTACTATAATATTCTTCACTCATGCACATATACAATCATGGAAAGACAGACTATGACAAATGGAACAGCCTTTTACCAACTCTTCCTTATTCAAATTTCCAAAGAATAAGAAATTATTTTATAGTTAAAAGACAAAGTTTTATTTCCCAGAAAAAATTGTCTTTTTTATTGACAACCAAACCGTTTTATTATACGGATCCTACCATATTTAGTCACTTCCACATTTCCAGCTGTGCTTAAAAGCAATCTCTATTAATTTCTTTTGGATCTGACTCACTAACCATATTATCACTCTTCCTGCTCTTCTTGGATTGAGGAAAGGGGAGGTGGTTCCTATTCTGATGGAAGAGCCTTTCCATTTTTCTTTTAGATTTGCAAGTTTGCATCTTCCCCAATTGCCAGATTTTCAGCCAAAAGTTAATTAGAAAATACATTTATTCCTTTTACATATTGCCTCTATTTGTGATTAGAAAGGAAGCTGTATTTTCTGAATTCCCCTTTCTCAGCTGAAGGGTGGGAGGAATGTATGAGAAGGCCTTAATGGATGCTACTACTTTTAGGATGCTGGAGGTATTGCCCAGCAGCACCAGTGAAATCTTTTTTTTAGTAGCTCCTTGCTTATTCTACATTAATAAAAGATGTCATATATTGATTGATCAGGAAAAACATATTCGGCTTCTTCAATTATAATATTCTTCAAGGCCATTACAAAGGGCTAATCGTTTATAATCATTCATAGTTATTCTGTTTTCCAGATGTTATATCTGTTATCTTTCTTCTTTTTTGTTCTATATACTGTTTTCTTGCTTTAATGTTGTTTTTAACAATGTGTAAACAACCAAAGTTGCTAGGAGTTAGGAAGCATATTTATTTAATAATAAATAAAACATATTTTGGATTCATTTTTTTCTCAGAATATCCTCCTAATTGGGTCCTGGAGACCCAATTACTCTGGGCAATGAAAAGCAATGCAAGGGTTCTGCAATACAATTACCATTTTAAAAAATAAAATAATTTATGTGACCCTCATTAATACAACTAATGATTGCTTGGGTCTATGATTATGCAAGAAAGAAATTTACATGTTACTTTGTATAATTGAATTTTAATCTATATTAATTTCATATTTTAAATAAACTAATAACCTTACAATGTTATAAAATACCTTCATTAAAACAGATTAAGTTGAAATATTTTCAAAGACAACATGCATATTTTGTATTGAATAATTAATTTTTGCAGGCACTCTCATATCTACTTTTAACAACTGTAGAAAACACTGACTCCCACAAATAAAATGTTGCAAACACAATAAATATGCTCAGTCTAATTTTTAATGCTCATAGTGTAAGCTTTTCCCCTTCAATCGAAAAGAATGAACTTTTGAAAGCTAGGCATTTCAAAAGCAATGCTTTATTGTAAGGAAGTGAATCCAATACTAGTCAAAGCAGAATCTAAGATGCTTCCAGGCATACAGTAATAGATAAAGGGAATTAGAACCCCTCCCCTTATTTAGTCAAACAAAGTACCAACATGTTAATTCCCCCCTCCCCTTCTCTGGGAACTTATCTTAGAAGAGTTTCTCAAGGGTATCTTCCAGAGCTGGAATTTTTATGGTCCCTTCTCCTCTTGCTATCTCTCCAAGAGGTGACAAGTTTCTAGACATCTGGCTCCAGTCCTCC
>AZIM01008344.1:0-11289 GCA_000516915.1 Ophiophagus hannah | reverse complement strand
GACTCGCGCATGCACGCGTGATGCAGAACAACAGAACCGGTAGTTATACCGGTCGGATCCCATCCCTGCTTATAATATGTGGGGAAAAGATTTTCCATAAAATGCTTACTGTTTCCATTCCTACCTTCAATCATTTCCCCTTCAGTGTTGGTAATTATTTTCTTTCCTTCTTTCTTTTTTGGCAGAACTCTTGCTGAAGAAGAATGAACAAAAATAACTGGCTTTCTAATTTTTCCATCTTCACTGATTTTTTTTAATCATTTTTTTTAGAAGATCATGACCTTTTTGCCCTTAAGTTCAGGTTATTTTGAACTGTAGCTTTCCTGATACTATCCCTGCAATTCAGGAATACCTGTATATATTCTTCCCTGAAATCCTACTCTCACCTTAAGTATTTACTTTATCTTACCAACCTCTGCAATTAAACAGTACATTATTGTAAATCAGTATACAGATATATTAAAATTCTATGCAAATTCCCCAAAGCAAATAAAAATATAAACATCAGTGCTCTTTTTCATTTCTCCCCATTGTATCTCTGTATAGTTCTCATTAAAGCAAATTCCTCTTAGTAAAGTTATTTGGATTGTTCAGCAAATAAACATGAAAACATTTGATGGGGTGTCCCTAAAGTTATCCTGAATCAGCAGAACTCCTTTCACTTGAATCTACCGCAGCCTCATAATTAAAGCTTTAGATTTTAGGGATGTACAAACTTCCATTTCTTCACATTAGATCATTTTTCATCAATTATAACCAATCATTTTAACAGGTCTAATAGATTAATAGAAATAATCCACCAGGAGATTATTCTGTGGATGTTTTTAAGGAACAAATCATGAAAGAACACTTTATGCTGAAGTAGTTAACTTAAGTAAATATTAATTAAATGAGTAGTGGGGCTTTTGAAACAGCCCCTCTTATCCTCTTAGCTTTATAACACTTAATCTAAAAACCATGTCCATATTGTGAAGTCTAGAAATAAGATTCTGCAGTTTCAGCAGAGTTCAAGCCATATACCATCAACTACAATATATAATATTCATGTTATTTTTACTTTTTGTCCATGCTGCATCTGCATTTTATTGATGCATCTTCCAAAGCACTAGTAATTGATGAAAAGTATACTTCTGTCTGTAACCACCTCATAATATCCCCATCTTTCAGTTTATCAACTTTCTGTTTAAAAGAGGATCAACAATCTTCAGTTATCTATCTTTTGAGAGAAGGTGTAACTTTGAAAATAATAATAGAACACTATCTTGCACCTTTAGAAGAATGCTGAAATAAACAATATTGGAAATATTAAGTGGACAAGAACTTTTGGAATTTATTACTTACATATAACAGTTGAACAGTGAAATCTGATTCAGTGTCAATACCTACATTTAAAGAATATACTGAAACGCTTTTATTGAAGGCTCCAGGGAGGGCTACGTTTTAAAGGGGAATTGTGTCACTGGCATGGTATTTCCTCTCATCCTCCTGAACTAAGATGGAGGTGATAGTACTTGAAACTGGATCCCAGACCCATGAAGAACTTAATGGCATTTAAAGGACGCTTCAGTTCTTGAGAATGTTTTGAGACAAACTGTCTTAACAACCTGAGACAAATTATCATCTTGGTTTTCCTGAGTTTGGCCACTGGGGGACAGTAGAACCTTGGATGGTGCCCCCCCTCGGGCTTTGGCAGTTCAGTTCTGAGGACATCTTATTTTGCAGACCCCAACACCATGGCATCTTGATTTTCTTCCATCACTGCCTCTTTCTTAAGCTATTCTCCTTCTCCTTCCACATTGCTGTTATTGCTTGGACAATTTCAAGCGCTTTGTGCTTCTGCCTCTTTTTCTAGCTGTTGTCAATCAGTAACAACTGCTTCCCTAGTCCTTTTGTTTTTGCAGCCCTTTCCCTTGCACATTTTCTTCCTTTTCCTGATGCCTACAATCTCATCGTTCTAAAAACTGCCTGCAAAGATAAATCTGTTCATCCAAAAAATTCTGCACTTAGTTTGGACCCACTCATTTCCTTAGCTGTAGAAATTTCTGCTCTCAGGGGGAAGACATTTTGTCTGAAGGACAAGCAGTGATACTGAGAACCTACTGTGTACATATAGTCCTTTATTTACAATAGTTTGTTTAGTGACTGTTCAAAGTTACAATGACACTGAAAGATGAGACTTATGACCATTTTTCACAGTTATGGTCTTTGCAGCATCCCCATGATCATGTGATTAAAATTCAGATGCTTGACAACTGGTTCATATTTATGACCATTCTGTGTCCCAAGGTCATGTGATCACCTTTTGTGACCTTCTCAGAAGCAAAGGCCATTTGAAAGGATGGAAATACTGGGTTTTGAAGTCCCTAATAGATTTTTGGGTGGTACCTCCTTGCCTTCTTTTTACTTTACTTATTGACTTCATCTGGTAACTCCATTTTTTCTCTTTACTGAAATTGTTTGCACACATCTTGAGACCCTTTTCCCATTAGCTTTTTATAATGGAATCCTTTGTATCATTGTTTTAAGTTTATTAAAATCATGGAATTTTCAAATATTTTATATGAAGTTATGCATCTGTTATATGCAAGTCTTGAAGATGTTTGATGTCTAAGAACTAGATGTCCCCTTGAGGTTAGATAGTTTAGTTCACATCATCCTTTATATGCTTTCAATCTTTTGGTGGCAGTAGTTGTTTTAATTTAAGAATGATTCGATTTCATTTAAGACTGAGTAGATTTCCAAATGTTACCTATGTTGAATTTGGGCCAAACCACTTTCAAGTGCATTCCTTTGGACAATGGTGTTTCTGCAGCTGGATCCAGTCCTGGCAATCACCACCATTAAGAGAATACCCTAGAGGAGCATAAAGCTTAACCCTTCCATAATGGAAAATCTTACGTGCATAACAGTTAAATACAAACAATCAAGATGCTGTCCTTTATATGTAAACATTTTATGTGCACGAAGAGGAAGCCAGGGGCTTCAGTCCAGAGGTTATGGTTAGGTCTCAGTTACAGCTAAAATTGCTAAGAATTAAGCATTCTGCAGTTTGAGGCTTACTGCTGTCTTTCCTTTTTGGGGGGAGGGCTTTACATTTCTAGAATTTGTCAAGATGAAATAAATTTTTGTCTTACGAATGATATGATAGATTGTGGAATAACACAAAACTAGTGTTAACTGAAAGCTATGGCATGGATGTGGGTTTTTTTAAAAAAATAAAAATAAAAGGCGATCAGGGCATGAGGACATCTGTAGCAATGGCCTTCCTAAGATAGGTTTGTGCTTTCTTCCTTCGTGGTACCTCCTGTGATCAGACATACTTGGTAGCTATTTTTAAATTAACATGTTGTTCTGATAGCTAAGTAGAAGTAGCAGGATCCATGGTTGTAGCACAGAATGGTTTGAAGGTTCTCCAGAGGACAGTTGAACTAGGAGATCAGAAGGTTTTATATGGAAACTACGCAAAATCAGTACTAAACCTGCTTTCTGAACCAAAGGATAAGAACATACTCATACACAGAAAATATTGCTGGATTGGGATAAATTTTATGCAGACCATTGTGCAGACCATAAATATAAAAAAAAATTGTGGTTTGACCCTGAAACATAGCTCCCACAGCCTGCTTTTTGCTATCACCCCTTCCCACATAAAGTTTTAGCCCAATCCAATTTTAGTCATGCTAGCTGAAACTCTTGGGATTTTTGGTACCATGTTAGAAGGAAATCATTTTAGGGGTATGCAGAATTAACTCAAAGTCACTACAAAGGGTAACCAATGTTTATACGGCTATGATAATTAATCAGTTTGCATTAACTCCTAATCTTTGAACATGGATTGAATTGATTAGTTTATGGGCTCTTATATTTTCATTCTCTTATGTTCTCTGAGGCTATATGTATATGTTTAATAATGTATTTAATTCAGCTATCATTTACTGCAGTAAGGAAATTGGCAAGACCTTTCAATGAATTTATCCATCTGCTGTTAACAAGCCTTGCTGGATTCATTCAGTCACATCTGCAAATGCCTTGGATACCCTCTGGGTCAAATAAATAAATTTGGCAGGTCCAGGATAATGCAGTTCAAAAAATAAAGTTATAGAACTGACAGATCAGATTCAGGTCTTCATATGGCAACTTGTGGCATGTTCCCTTTCCCTGGAGCTGCGCTTGAACTTTCATATTAACTGCCAGTAGGATTTAGTCATTAGAAGACTCCAGTTGAAGCCCCCTCATAGGCATCCAATACTTTCATCAGTTCTGGCTCATAGCCTTCTTGTGATCTTAAAATCACAAAATGAAAAACTGCATGTCAGCTTGAATTCTGAGGAAAGAGATGGGAAATAATAACAACAGCAATTAAGACAAATGAAGATGTGAAGGTTTTAAAAAGAGGAATGGTTGCAGTTATAGTAGAAAATATTACAGCTACATTATAAATGCACTCCTGAACATAATGTAATGTCAGCGAAATACTGGATATCAGTATCATTAATAACAAATTTTAGTAGGGAAATGTTTGCCTTATTTTTCCCCCAATCTCCAGCTGTAATAAAGCACAAAAAAGATATTGTAAGAGAAGCAAAAGAAAAAGAAAAACCAACTCATGACTGGACAATATAAATGAAAGACAAAGGATAATGACAGCACCATGGATTTTCTAAAGGACTTTCCCTTCAAAATACAATTACTTCATTTTTCATCAGGTCCTGACATCAGTCATCAGTAGCACCACATGACAAGCACTTTTTGCCTGGCCAGGATTTTGGGGGGTTATTTTATGGCTGCTGATAAAGCTTGCAGTGTTAGACAATTAATGCTTACCATTAGATTTATGCCTTGCCCTTACAATTTAATCTGCAAAATTAGTTAAAACAATTAGAAGACTGAGCAGAATGATGTCATTCAGCGATTTTTCTCTAGATGGCCTAACAAAACAGAATAAAACACTCTGAGGAAGTGCCTATTACAGCCTTTAAAATTGTCTCAGTTTTGCAGCTTAGGAAGGCTTCACACGCTGAATAGCTAAAAAAATAAAATAAAAAAGCCCCTGGGTTTTTGATTAATGAAGTCTAGGTTGTGAATTGAAACAAATTGAGTCAGTGTATAATCAAGAGAATCTATGCTTGCCCTCTCAGGTGGTTCATTATGTAGAACTTACGTAGAACCTACAGGTTGATAGCTAAACTAAGAAGCAGTGCAGATGTCTGGATTAAAGGATTCAGGAGTTTTCCTGGTCAGCATGAACATGATGATGTTGAAACAAAGTTTGAATACAAGAAATTCTTCTCACCTTTGATCCTTGCATAAGTTGAGACAGATCTATATTTGTAGACTTATCCACCTCCAAGATACATTTCAGGAAAGTATATTGTACCTGTTCCAGTATTGGAGCATTTATATAACCCCACAGTTCTGCATCATATGCAATCACTGGGACTATTTTGCTGTTATATACCTTTATGATTAGAATTAGAGAACTTGGGTAACTGGTTGGTAAACTCCCTTATGACATTGGCATACGCTGTAGCCCTTAGAGAACTCCTCTTAAAAAGTGGGAGCCAGGAACATTGGTGTACAGGAAATTTGTCACTGGTCCTGTAGCACATGAGAAGTTGTTCCTGAGCTATAATCAAGATGATGATTATTTCTCCTAAACATGCCCCAGAAATTCCAAATGCTTATGGGGGAAAAATTCCCTTCTTGTTGAAGAAACCATTTCATAACTTTCATAGCTGCATTGTGGGGTGTGTGTGTGTGTGTGTGTGTGTGTGATTTTGTTTTTCCTGACAGGAGCTGGGGTGTGTGTATGTGAGATAATTCTGCTTTGCACTTAATCTACTCCAGTAAAAATTGTCTCCCTGTGCTTGTAATAACTGAGAGAAAAATTGAGACATTGCTGCGTGTTACATATTTGCTGTAGTGTGTAGTTTGGCTGAAAGTCACAGCAACATTCGAAGGAAGGAAAGTTTAGCTTGTAGCCTTGGCATCCACCAGTTCCAGAACCACAGAATATTTATGTATTTTTCTTTCTGCATCTGTTAAGTGTTGGTGTGTTGCTTATTTTATCAAGGCAGAGGTGACTTCAAGTCTAGCTCCCACTTCAGCAAATCTATGAACAAGGATGCTAATGCGCTTTTGGCTCAAATTGAAAGCAATATTATCTAAATGTTAAAGAAATAAATGTTAATTTGCAAAATGGAGATTATTTGTTACAGCTGTCTGTCTGAGGGGCTGACAGATAAAAGTCTATAAAGATACAAGCTAATAACTTTTTTCCTGTATGACATGAACCATATAGGAATACTCTCCACATGCTTAATATCAGTTATGTTAAAAATGGGGATGTGTCAGCTCTGTTTTATGTCTCAGAACCTGCCAAGGTATCTGTCCCATTTTTAAATTTTAATGTTTCACTCAAGATCTAAAGCTTGCCATTTCTTATCTCTCTCATTCATACCATTGAATAACAGACCAAAAATGCAATATCTGAACATTTGGGCCTCTTTTTTAAAACATATATTTAAAATAATATGCATCAGATGTATTTGTCTGAATAATAAGAACCCCCCAAATAAGAAGTGAGTTTTTAAAGTTTACCATAGTATCCAAGCATGTTTCTAATAGAAGACTGATCACCGAACAATCCCAGCTAATTAAAAATATACTTTGAAAAGCATGAATTGAAAGAACATTTATTCCCACAGGGAATATTTTACATGATGCATGACCTATGACTAGGGAAAAAAACAGGGCTGGTGATGCAATTCTGTAGCTATCACTTCTATATCTTTGGCCTTATATGGCAAAATGTAACTGTATATGTATCAGCTTAGCTGAGCATAATACCCAAATTTCTTCAGATTTTATTGGAAGTAAAATACTGTTAGCATTTGGTGAAGCTAAAAGATTTAAGTGGGATAGAAATTAGATGAAATAAATAAAAATCGAAGTGGCACATGCACATTTTAAATATAGATTCTAAGTACCACGAATTTGGACTATCTATATAAAGGAGGGATGGATGAAAACAATATATTGTTTAAATTCTTAAGCTGACTGTGCTGAAGATGAAAAGAATTTCTCCATACAGTGTAAAAATAAAACCAGTCCAAAACACTTTTCATGGATAATTTCTTGAGCCTTTTCTAAGTACTTTTTTTAGTGCAAGGATGAAAGCTAGTATATGGATAATGGAGTAATTCTGGTTTTGTTGTAGCTACTTCCAATTCATAGGCAAGGCAGTATATATTTCACTTTCCAAACATGACTAGCCAATTAGGATCAGTGCAAATTGTGTTTATATCTCAGTGCTTAAAGGAGAAGTGTGAATATCATGTTTGTTCTTATCTATAATTAAAACTCTCTGCATTAACAGTTTTACGCAAATAGTCATGTTCTTGGCTTAAGCAAGCTTCAGTAGCAACAAGGAAGATTCCAAAATCATTTTGAGATCCACTTAACAATCTAATCATCTAATCTATTGCAATTATGCATGTTTTAAAAGACAGAAGGTAAAACGTCTAGTTTTGGAAGTCAAGCAGATAAAAAAGGAGACCTTTGAGCAGCTGTAGTGTATCTTATTTATTAATGAAGGTGAATATATGTGTCCCAGGATCATGTTGCGGGATCCAATTTGTGTCGGTCACCAGACCAGAGGTTGAATCTTCTCAGCTTTTGGCTCATGCTGGAGCCCATCTTTGGGTAACTTTTCTCTAGCAGAGTGTGTCTCTTATTTAATTATTAGACATACTGTATATCCTGCTTTTTTTCCTCAAGCTAGCTTACCTATTTTCTTGACCTTATCACAGTGCTATGAGTAAGCTGAACTAAGAGAAAATGACTAGCTCAAAGTCACCCATCCAGGAAATTTCCACAGCTGAATGTCAACTTGAGCATTGATTAATCCACTCCTAATCCAAGACCTAACCATTATAACACACTATAGTATTATATCTGCTACCAAGTTTTCTACTATTTGGGTGCCAGGGGAGAAAATCTTTTTATTTGATTTGACAAGGTATTTCTAATTGTATTAGCTTTTGCTGGTTTACCTTCTATTTTTACCTCTTAATTCAAACAAGAAAGTGAAGGCATTGTGTTTTTATATTCTGACTTGCATTCTAACTGCCTAGGCACTTAGATATAAGTGGTATAATAATATGAGCACTGTGAATATACTACAAATTAGTAAAAATCTACAAACTAGTAAAACAAATAACATTAGCAATAAATAAAATGCTTCATTTTATTTTAATGGAAACATTCAGTTGCATAATAAACATTTGGGATAATTGTTTACCAAATCAAGTGCAGAATATTCACCCTGCATACCTGAATCACTATAAAACCTGTCAGAATAAAGTTCAGCAGTTACCTTTTCTTATGACACTCTAATATCTTGTCTACAGTATCTGCATTATTCAGTGGAAATAAAATCTGTGGAAAAACTGTGGGAATCTTAGTGCTAGCCAGGAGCAAGAGACTGCAGGCTTTAAGCCCTATTCTTTATTTTTTTTGAAGACTATTGTCCTCTTGATATATTTTTAATGTCCTCTTACTAGGAAGTCATAGCTCTAACTCTAACCAGGCATTCATGGTCTCTCCAACTCTCCCCCATTTCTTCCATGCTATATTTCCTCTCTTCTTAATTTTAATCCATATCAAACTGAAATGGCTTTCAGGGTCTTTAGATTTAGAGCATGGATGTATAAGTTGAGGGGTAACCCTTAGGTATGGCTAACAGAGCACTTTCAAAATTTTCTACCAAACTGTAATTTCTAATGTGATAGAAGATGCAAGATTGTTAAATACATGGGGAGTAAGTATAAATATATTTAATTTGATTCAAGTTAAGTATAACACGATTTAATACAGTTTACTTGTTACTGTATCCTGCCCACTTCTTTATCCTGGATTGAATCCTTTTTAAGCAGAAAAAAACTTACATTTTCACTTCAGAAAATAATTGCTCTGCAGGTTTCTGAAAATAAGGTAAAAGCAGTCTTCCACTAAACCAATATTAAGAGAGTAGTTTGCAGAGATAGTTTACATTTTTGATGTTTTCCAGACAGAACCACATACCTGTAACTTTGGGATGACCGTGACTCATTATTTAGATATTCATTATGTTTAGTAATTGAGATTTATTCTGACCCTTAACATTGATTCATGATTCATTATTTATGCAAGGAATTCTCATAACTGGGCACATGGCATGCTGTAAAAAGAATCAAAGTTGAGTGTGAGCATCACTGAGGATAAATTTGCATTGCTTATTGGAAGTGAAATTCATGAGGACACTGATGCCCTGATAATAATCTGATGGTAATTGCCAAACTTTTGAAATGTCCCATTTGTAATTTGCTTTCCTTTCATGGCATTTTTATGTCAGGGTTTCTTTTTTGATGAAAAATTATCCTTTGTTTTATGATAATTCCAAGAATTATGAGATACTTTTGCTTAGTTGTTCCAACTTTTCATTGTATATAATATGCTATTCTGGATCTCTGCCTAATGCTATTTTAAGCCTTTTGAATTATCTTACAAGAGATTACTTTCCAGATCAAATCATCTTATGTCTCCTTAGATTTTAATGATTTTAGCAAGGTTTAGCTTAGCTTGAGACTGAGATGAGTAAAATACATTAATCGATTTACAGCAATTGTTACATGAAAAAATATTCAAAAGCTGAAATGATTTATTCAGTTATTATTTTAGCATAACTGAAGAGGCTAATTTATCTGTTCGTTTATGGGTCTATTAATTTATCTAAAACAATATCACTGTAATTCTGCATCCACAAAAAATGATGCCCAAGATTTCATATGGACTTTGAAATCCATATTTTGAAGGGGGCGTGCGCACTCACATTTTCGGTTCTGCACTAGGTGAACTGGTTGTTAAAGTATGTGCAGCCCACCTCTGATGAAGTATACGTGAATTGTTAAATTTTGTTAAGGAAGGAATATGCTTTGACAATTCATAGAGTTAGGGGAGATACTGCTCACAATTGTATCTCCACTTTTTGTCAGCTACTTCTCTTTTATGAATTTCTTATGTAAACTGTTAAAAGAAATAGAGTTCAACATGGGTGGTTGTTTGGTTGCACATATTTTTCCACGAGCTTTATTTTGTAGACAGGCAACAAAAAAAGTGTTTCTACATGTATTTATAGGGTGTATCAGATGTTCAACTTAGCTGATTCTGAGCAGGGTACTGCTCTCTAAATACCCAGTTTGGGATAAAAACAAGCAAGTACCTAATCCAATATATACTGATAGGGGCAGACTTAAATTCCAAGCTTGGTCCTGACAGTGAAACTCTATGTGTACAATACCATTTCCATTAAATAGGTATAGAATCTTCCAGATATAAGGCAATCAAAGATCTGAAAGCAACTTTTTCACGTGTACCTCTGGCCTAAACAACTAAAAGCCTCAATCTCTGCATTTTGAACAGGTTCTTTAAATCAACCCACCCTTCAGAGCTAACTTATTGGAATGGATCCAAGGGTAATCTTGTAGACTATGTATAATACAATTTAAAATCAAATCACACATAGCAATTACATATATAACACCAGGAATCATACTCATCGCAATAAAAACCAATTCATCACATTATGAGACAGTCACTTAACAACTCAGCTCCATTTACTACTGTATTTTATGCACAAGTGTTTATTAGTACTGCTGAGCTTAGGTAAATTTAAATACTGCTAATATGATGTAAGTCACATTTGCTTTGATAAACTTTAGTATGCAAATACATTTGCATCTGTTTGTATATATTTGCATCTGTCAGGGTGTGTTTTATAATGCAAATATGTTGCTTTGCTCTTGCTTTTTGAAGTTTGGCATATGAGAGTATTCTGCTATGTTCTTGCATGTTATTACAAATAAAATTAAACAGCATAAAACATCATTTGGCTGTCAAGGACCTTGGAGTTCTCATATCAAATGACCTAAGCACCAGAGGTCACTGTAACAGCATTGCCAAAAAGGCATTAAGAATTGTAAATCTAATCTTATGAAGCTTGTCCTCCGGAAATATTGAATTGCTAACTAGAGCATACAAAACTTTTGCCAGACCAATACTCAAATACAGCTCATCAGTCTGGAATCCACACTGCATATTGGACATTAATACAATTGAGCGAGTCCAGAAGTATTTCACGAGAAGAGTACTACAATCCTCTGCTCGCAACAGAATACCCTATATCACCAGGCTTGGGATTTTGGGCTTGGACAACCTTGCCCTACGCCGCCTATGGTTAGACTTAAGCAT
>AZIM01008336.1:14254-25427 GCA_000516915.1 Ophiophagus hannah | reverse complement strand
AAGCAGGCAGATTGAGTTGCTCACAGAAACACAGATTCACTTAGAGATCTATCTCCAATTGGCTTCCTGAGTCTGCACTGCAAAGTAGAAGCTTCAGTCTAAGGAAGGTTGGGCTCTGCTTTTAGATTAGCTAGAAAGCAAGAAATTCAAGGATTTCCTGCTTTCTAGCTAATCTAAATTTCCCAGCAGAGCAAAACAGCTATGTTCAGGGGAAAAAAAAAGGAAAAATAGCAACTTACCAAACCAGACAAGTTGGATGGCTCGCATGCCAGGTAAGGAGTGAGTGGGCGGGGAGGGGAGGGGCCAGCCAGTGGAGCGATTTGTCGGTGCTCCGAACTACACGTGTGCAGCAACGTTTGTAAGAAATCAGCTGTGCCACCTGGACAGCTGACAAGTGCTGCACACAGGTGCCCAGCGTTTGAAAATCCTCGTTTCCTGCTTTTTCAACCTCAGCTGTGCTGCGCAAAGCAGCTGAGGAGGAAAAAGCAGGGAATGAAGGACAGTCTAGAGCCCGGGCAGGCGGGTGGGCAAAACACTGAACTGGTTCGGTGTCAGCTGCTCTTCACAGCAACAGATTTTATAGAACCAGGCTGAACTGGTAGCATCCCACCCCTGGTTGCACATCTTACTGTTAGCTGGATTCCTAAGTATTTTACTTTCTTGACTATCTGGATATCTGTCTTCTTCATTAAAACTTCTTTCTGTTTATCTGTAGATTTTTAACTAGTACTTTAGTTTTGTCTTTATTTATTTTCAATCCTGCAACTTCACCATAATCTTTTATTTTTTAAAATTATCTTGGGTCCAGTTTCTTTTGGGACTTCTAATATGAAGACCAAATAATCTGAGAATGCCTGTAGCTTATATTTTTCTTTTTTTATTTCCATACCTTTTATTTCTGTGTCCTGTCTAATATTTCTATTTAATGCTTCTGATGTCAGTATGAATAGTAGAGGGGACAATGGACATCCTTGTCAAGTGCCTTTTTTAATATTAAAGTTCTCTGCCATGTCCCCATTTACAATCACTTTTGCCATTTGCTTATGATATCTTAATCATATTAATAAATCTTTCACCAAAGTCTATGTAATAATTGCCAATTTACATTATCAAATGCTTTCTGCACATCTAGAAAAATCAACACCATTTGTTTTCCAGGATGCGCTTCATAGTACTCCAGTGTGTTTAAAATCATTCTCATATTTTTAATTTGTCTCTTAAGCAGAAATCCATTCTGGTCCAAGTCTCAGCTGGTCTTTGAAAACTTGCAGATTTGCACACAAACCACAAACCACCATGCAGAGCAGGAAGCAGGTTTTAAGGGTTTTTAATGTCAAACAACAAATTTTCCATCCGACAAGAATGGTATCCCAACTGGTCTAGGTTAGCACTGTTATTTAAAGGTATAAACACCCCCACCTAAACGCTTCTATCTCCTATCCATGCCCCTAATTATTCCCTTAATCACCCCTTATTCCCATCATCCGGTTTACCTAATAAGTCCACTATTTCCTTCCCTATCACCTATCCATTGCTCATGATTCCTATCTCCTCACGAGTAAACCAAATAGTTAAACTCCCCCCCCATCACCTGTTCTTTCATCACAGTTTGATTCAACAGCCGCACCAGCTGTTTTTATCTCTTTCAGTTCAGCTTTGGCAGAATCATTAAATTAAGTCCAACAATCCATCAAACACAGACAGGGGTTTCCTTTCAAGTTACGGGTGATTGAGGATCCCCTCGCACGTCATGATTCTCCGACGCTGCAGCTGTTGCAATTACCCGGGAGTATCTATCATCAGCAGGGTGCGATGGCTCCTGCAAATGTGCTGATGGCTCAGATCATCTATCATCCCTAAAGGAGCCTGACACAGAGTGTATAAATTCATTCAAAAATCTTTTAGTCTCTCTGCTATTATTGAAGCATATATTTTATAATCAGCATTCAATAGAGATATTGGCCTGTAGTTTTTTTTTTATCTGCATTAAATCTGACTCTTTTTTTGGTATAAGAGTAATGTTTGCTTCAATCCAGGTATTTGGTATCTTTGCTTCTAACAGTACGTCATTATAAACTTCCAACTGATGGACCTAAAGTGTCTTATAGATACATATAAAGTTCTGCCAGTAACCCATCTGGTCCTGTTTTATTATTCCTTTGTCTCTTAATCACTTCTGTTAATTCCATCATTGTTATTCTTTCATTTAATATGGCTTTCATTGTTTCAGGCACTTTAGGAGTTCAGCTTTTTCCAGGTATTATTTTTTTTCTGACCCAGCCTTAGCAGAAGCAAGAAACAGACTCCTTGTCATGAAAACCCCCTCTTTATTTACCTCTAGTGAATGAATTGCATTCATCCACTGAAAAGTCCATGCAATAGTCCTTCAAAGAGTTAACCGCAGTAACAGACTTTATCAGTTCCTTGCAATAATTTCAAGGCCATGAGCTCCCAGCTGAAAGGCTGCAAATTAAGTTCTGGCAAGCAGTCTCTGTGGCACGAAATACAATGAGCAAAATCTTCAGAAATACGAACTGTTGTCTCCTACAACAACCACTCTCCCTTTCTTCTTTTTATTCCCCAGCCAGGGAGGGGCCATATAGCATTCACGTGTGCTTTGCTTCCCGAGGCAACTCCTTGTCCTCCATTGTTCCCCTCCTAACAGCTCTGCACATACATACATCTAGAACAGGCCCCAGCTGTTTTTCTTCCTCATTCATATCAGCCTCCAAAGGCAGCTGCCTCTCTGGTGGCTGGGAAATGTCGGATGACCCTGGCTCTATCTCTATGTCTGATGCAGAGCATCCATCAGAGCCTTCCCCAGACTCCAGAACTGGCCCAATTTCCTCACCAACCTCCTTATTGTCTGAGTTTGCTGCCAGCTCTGCTGGCAGCTGGCAGGCCACAACAGTTTTATTCTATCTTCTGGGATTTTCTCTTGATCATACAACTTTTCATAGAAATCCTGGATTATTTTCTTTTTATCATCATATTGGTAACAGAGAGCTCCTTTCTCATCTACCAGTCTATGTATCAATTTCTTTTCTTTCTCCTTTTTAAATTTATGTGCCAACCATCTTCCTGGTTCATTCACATTTTCAAAGAAATTCTGTTTTGCACTTTTATTTTTTTGTGCCAATTCTTATTTTTCTGTTAAATTCAATTTATGTTTTATTAGTTCCATTTTATTTTTTTAAGTTCTTTTTTTGTGGTTCTTTCTGTAATTCTAATTCTAATCTTTTATGTTCTTCTTCTAATGTCTTTTGATATTGTTTCATTTTCTTATTTTTCCTTCCTACATAAGTTATAGCTAATCCCCCAAAATATGCCTTGGCAGTATCCCATACATTTTGCAGTGAGGTCTCTTCTTTTCTGCGCTCTTTAAAAAAGAAATCCAATTCTTTTTCCATTGTTTGTATAAATTCTTTATCCTTTAATAATGATTGATTCAATGTCCATCTCAATTTCCTTTTTTGTCCTTTCCACGTAACTTTTACTGGGTTGTTATCCGCCCAGACACTTGGTTCTATTTCTATCTCTTGTACATTTGCTTTTAACTCTGGTGACATCCATATCATATCTATTCTTGACCAAGATTTGTGTCTATTTGAGTAAAATGAATATTGATTTTTCTTAGGATTTATTTCTCTTCATACTTCTTGAATGCCTACTTCTTCCGCCATTTAAAAAAGTCTTTGGGAATGTTTTTCTAACCTTTTTGCATACTTTACTACTTCTATAATCAAGTTTTGCATCTACAATTGCCTTGAAGTCTCCTACTACACAGATATTTTCATATTCCAGTTCTATAATTTTCTTGTGGAATTTTTCATAAAAATCTTCTTGTTTATTGTTTGGTGCATATATTGCTATCAACAATATCTATTTATATTTATTGTTACCTCCACCATCAATATTCTCCCATTTTCATCTGCAAAAATTTGTCTAGCATTTATTGTTTCTTTGATATATAAAGCCACACCCCTTTTCTTTTGTTGTGCTAGTGAAAAGTATAGTTTCTGTAAGGACCAGCCTCTCTCTCATTCAAAAATAAGTATGAACTCTTGAAAACTTTATATTTCAAAAGGAATCTTTTATTGAAGGGTAAAAGCAAGCCAAAATTCAAAACAGGATCTGACCTGACCATGCAACTATGATAAAGAGAGTTGGAAACCCCTCCTAACAGTTCGATGTGGATCCCACCAATCTGCAGGTGTGAAGATGTTATTTTTCCAGCTCCTCTGGGAAAACAGTTAAGGAAAGGTTCCTAGGGCTATCTTCTGGCATTGCAGTCCACATAGCCCCTTCTCCCCAAGAGGTGAGAATTTTCCAGGCATCTGGGGCACCAGGCAATAGTTGTAAATTGTTACAAAAGACAATGTAAGAAATAGGATATTTAGTATACATATAGAGGCAAAGAATTAAATGTATCAAATCTAACCCCCCTCCTTTCTTCCACCAAAGAATGGTAGATACATGGATCTGACATATTGACATATCCTCAAAAAAATGGAAATTCCACCTAAAGCATATATTACATTAAGAATTGGGATGGTTTGTGAGGGTATTTCAGGTGGAATTTCTTTAACAATGTGGGGGCTTTCACATGTTTTTTGGCTACCCATTCATTTTGGGAGGAGGGTAGGTGTTTCCATGCTATTAAATATTGTGTGGAGCCATGGTGAGTACATGAATCAAGGTATCTTTAATTTCAAACTGTTGTTTCCCTTTCACCATAATGGGGGTTGGAGGTGTGTGTCAGGCTACAGAACTTTCCCCATTCAATCAACTAGAATGAACTTCTGAAAACGTATCAAAACGTATCAAAAGGAATCCTTTACTGAGATGAGACAATTCATGTAGTGGTTAAAAGCAGCGTCTAAGGTCTCTCAGGCATGCAGAGATAGATAAGGGAGTTTAAAACCCCTCCCCTTATCTTGATGTGTATTTAGTAAAACAAAGAGCCAACATGTTAATTCCCCCCACCCCCTTTTTAGAACCATCTTTTTCAGAGTTTCCCAGGGCACATCTCACTGTGGAATTTTTATGGTCTCTTCATCTCCTGGCTGTCTCTCTCAGAGGTGATAGGTTCTGGCCATCTGGGTTTCATCCCTCCATTGTATCATGTGTAGGTTATACAAATTCGATATAAGATTAAATATATTCAGGTTACATCAAGAAGGATTTCTTTATCAGTCTCCCCCCCCCCTTTTCTTCTTTCATTGAAGAAATGACAGATACACGGATCTGTCATCATGGGAAGTG
Organism: Ophiophagus hannah; assembly: GCA_000516915.1. Classification (NCBI taxonomy): domain Eukaryota; kingdom Metazoa; phylum Chordata; class Lepidosauria; order Squamata; family Elapidae; genus Ophiophagus; species Ophiophagus hannah. The sequence continues at coordinate 20,162 of AZIM01008336.1, read as the reverse complement.
GGGGTCTGATTTTTGAAGTGATTTCCGGTTTGGGTAGGCTGCAGTGAAATGCTGGATGAACCTGTGTAAGTGTCTTAGGGAGTAGGAGTTCTACAGTGACGGGGTTGATGATTCTGGTGATGGGAAATGGGCCAATGAATTTTGGTCCCAGTTTCTTAGAAGGTTGTAATGATTGTAGGAACTTTGTAGACAAATATACGCATTCCCCAACCTTTTTTTTTTTTTGCAAAACATTTTTTATTTTCTTTCTTCTACAAACCCATCGTTGTGTGAACAGGGTGGTTACAGGGTATTTTACATTTTAGTACAAGCATGACAATGATTTCATATTGAAACTGTTAACTTAATAATTAATATTAATACAAATTATCTATCCTGATTATTCCAATTTCCATATCTCAACATCATTTCTTTTATTATAAATATATATTACTGGTCATATTTGCAGTGTTTAACAAATTGTATAATTATTATAGCCATTCATAAATTCATATTAATTTATATTCTTTCTTATTTATCCCCTTTTTGATTCTTAACTGTGCCACTCGTATGTTTAAAACAAAGTCCCTTTCTGATCTCATTTTGGTACAAACAAAATAATATTCATCCTATTTATGTTTAGCAAATTATTCTAGCAATAATGTAATCACATTTAATTAAAAGCATATTTCATTGTATTATTTTTGTTTATCAGATTCCATGTCATTTCTTTTCCTACAGTACAATATTAATTCTCATATTTCTATAATTAGCAATTTATACATCTTTAACAATATCCTATAATAAAACATTAATTTCATATTTATTACAATTACCATATTAATTTTAATGTTTATTACAGATAACAATTGTATATCCTTAATAATAATCCTATAATAGGCTATTTCATGTTGCAATTAAATTAAATTGTTAAATATATTTAAAAATTAAATATCTTAATAATAATACACATATTCATGTGGAATCCTTATCCTTCCCTTTTTCAACCATCATCTCTTACTCTTAATAAAGCCTTAATTGATCGCATCCTGGCTTGTCTCTCAGCTTCTATCATATTTTGACTCTTCTTCTTAATCATTTCTCCCTTCTCTATTTTATTCCATTGTCTCTTTTTCCAATTGTCTAGTTTTACCCCAATTCTCTTAAAATATTCTCCTTGAAATTCCATCTCCTGTTGCTTTTCCCTAATAATATTCTCCCCTTGATTTATTACCTCTATCATTATCATTTTATATTTTATTTTATTTTTATCCTCTCTTTTTGTTTGTTGTTCCATCTGTTTTATTTTTCTGATTATAATTCCAGTTAGCTCCACCTCTTGCTTCCTTTCTGTTGTTTGCATCTCTATGTTCGGCTCTCCTGCTATGCTTGTATTTTATTCAAAATGTCCTCAAATCTTCTACTCATATTGTCCATTGTAGCTTGTAGTTCCAGCACAATTTCTTTACATGTTCCACTCATCTTTATTTGTATTTATTCTGTTTCTTTTATCCAATTGTCCCACAATCTTACAATCCAACCAGCAAAGTTTTTCAAACTATAAATCCAATATTCAAGAGTCTTGTGTCTCAAAGTTAGTCCATCTGTTTTCAATAATCCAAGGGTGATATCTTCATACAACTATCCACCAATTAAGTTTTGTCTTGTTACTTTCTGGAATCTTTTGATATTGGGGTTCCTTTAAATTTCCCTTTAAGTTCTTCTTAGATCAAATCTTTAAGGATTTTAGGGATCTGCAATAATTTCTTTTGACAACAAAAGAAACTCAGTTTCCACTTTCCACCTTTCCCCCCCAAATTTCTTTTGTCTTTTCAAACCTTTACCAATGTTCCAAAAAAGTTAAATATATATAATCCTTTTTATAAATCAATTACAGCATTTTAAATAATGCCTATCCAAAGCCAAATCCTGTCCAATCACAAAGTCCAATTTTCAATTGTTCAATTTATTTTAATCGTCCTTCATTTTCCTTTCCTTTGGTCTTTCAGTTTTTAGAGTTAAATTTTTGTGCATTACAAATTCTTCTCTAATATTAATATGCTGCGAGTTCAAAGATTCTTATGAGTCCTCTTTTCTGATATATTTCTTTTATCAGGGGAACATATAGTAATTCAGAAGTATTCTTACTCCATTCACACGCCATTCACCATCTCTTTGCTCCTGCACAGTCTTGAGTATTCCATCTTCATGGTAGCCATTTTGGTTGCCCCTACAGCTCTTGAGATGAGGGGGCTTTCCATGCCAGGGAGGAGAGGTGCGGCTCTCTTCTACCTGCCAGGCAGTCCCCCTTTCTTCACCACCCCTTCAGGGTGGTTCTGGCCCCGATTAGGGCTGTCCGATGAGTAGAGCGGAATGAGGCTGGGTGGTTGCAGACCTCATTCTGAAGGCGACGGAAGTTCAGCTGGAATGCTGGTCCCCAACCTTGAATGGTTTGGGTTCACTGCATTTTTTTGTCAGCTTGAGCTTTAAAAACTGCTCTAGCCTCTTGTAGGGCAAGTCTGACTACTGGCCAAGTGATTTGTAAATTATTTATCCACTCCTTAAGGGAGGAGGTGTCAGGTTCCTTGGTGGGTAGCTCTGGCATGGGGTTGAATTCTTGTCTTGTGGCTACCTGGAATGGGGTGAAACCAGTGCTACTATGTACTGAGTTTTTGTAAGCTACCTCAGCAAAAGGCAAAAGGTCAGTCCAATTGTCCTGTTGGTAGTTAATAAAACTACTATTGAGCCATTCATTTGGGGGTGATGGGAGGAGCTTAACCCCTGGGCAGAGCCTAATAGGTTTAAAAATGCCCACCAAAATTTTGAAGTGAATTGTACACCCCTGTTTGAGATAATCCATTGGGGAGCTCCATGGAGGTGATAAATATGTACTAAAAACACTTTTGCTAATGCCTTGGCTGTTGGGATCTTCTGGCAGGGTATAAAATGGACTTGTTTTGAAAAGAGGTTCATTACAACCAAAAAGGCTGTATTTCCTGTGCTTTCAGGCAGCTCTACTATAAAATCCATAGAAATCTCTCTCCAGAGTGCTGACGATTGTGCTATAGTTTGTAGCAGTCCTGGGGATTTTCCTTGTCATCTTTTTGCAGCTGCGCAGATAGGGCAGCTACAGTAGCAACATAGGTCTCAATGTCTTTTTTAAGGGATGGCCATCAGAATTGTCTTTTGATGAGGTGCAGAGTTTTTACAAATCCAAAATATCCAGCTATTTTGGAGTCATGGCATTGTTTCATGAGGTCTAGTCTCTGGCTGGCAGGAACATAAAGTTTGTTCTCTATCCAGGCTAGACCATCTTTGAGTAAGCAAATATTTTTGTGAGCTTGGAGCCAGTCATCTTTAAGTAGTGCCTCCTTAAATTTGGAAGCCATTGTGTTGTCAGCAAGTGGTTCCTTTTTCCCTTGTGCTTGGGTGATTACTTTGGCTGCTAGTTGGGTTGGTTGGAGTATGGGTTTAACAATTTCAATCTTTTTGCTGTTGTATTGGNTTGTGCTTGGGTGATTACTTTGGCTGCTAGTTGGGTTGGTTGGAGTATGGGTTTAACAATTTCAATCTTTTTGCTGTTGTATTGGGGTTTCCTAGACAGGGCATTGGCCAAGAAGTCCCCCTCCCCCCGGGGAGATACTTGAAAGTAAAGTTAAAGTGTTTAAAATATTGTGCCCAACATACTTGTTTGGGGGAGAATTTCTGTGGAGTTTTCAGGGCTTCTAAATTTTTATGATCAGTCCAGACTTTGAAGGGGATTTTGTTCCCTTCTAGGAAATGTGTCCACGTGAGGAGGGCCCATCGCATTGCATATGCCTCTTTCTCCCATATGGCCCACTTTTGCTCAGTTTCTGTCAATTTCTTGGAAGTATAAGCACATGGTTGCAACTGTCTACGTTCATTATTTTGGAGTAGGATTGTTCCTACTGCTACATTGCTGGCATCCACTTGGATGGCAAATGGTTGCTCTGGGTCTGGGTGTTTTAGAATTGGTTTGGCTGACAATAATTGCTTAACTTTTTCGAATGCCCCTTGGCATTCCATCATCCAGTTAAGGGGTTGCCTTGGCTTCAGTCCCCCCACTTTCATTTTCAACAAGCTCGTAATAGGGAGGGCGAAATTTGCAAAAGCTGGAATGAACTGACGGTAAAAGTTTGCAAATCCCAGGAAGCTTTGTAGTTGTTTGTGAGTTTGGGGTGGCTCCCAATCGATAACAGCTTTTGCTTTTTGTGGGTCCATCTCTATTCCTTTGTGGGATATTCTGTATCCCAGGTATGTGATGGAACTCACATTTAGAGAGTTTTGCATATAGTTTGGCACTTTGGAGTTTCATGAGAACTGCTCGGACTAATTTTATGTGCTCTTCTTTTGTTTTGGTGTAAATTAAAATGTCAAGATAAACCAGGACCCCTTTGTAGAAATGATCATGGAGCACCTCGTTAATTAGTTGCATAAAGACAGCAGGGGCTCCTTTAAATCCAAAAGGGAGTACTTTAAATTGGTAGCACCACAGCGGGGTGTTAAAAGCAGTCTTCCACTCATCTCCTTTCCTAATTCTGATGTGGTAGTATTCCTCTCATAAATCTAGCTTTGAAAAGATTTTTCCTTTAGAGAGGTGGGTCAGCATGTCTTTCATAAGGGGGAGCGGGTACATATTTTCCACGCAGATAGTGTTTAAATTTCTAAAATCCAGACAAAGGTGTAAAGTGCCATCTTTCTTTTCACAGAATAATACTGAGGCTGCTATTTTCGGTCGGGTTTGATGAAACCCCTTTTTAGATTTTTGTCAATAAACACTCTGAGTTAATTTAGTTCTCTAGGGGACATGCATTTTTGGTTTTGGAAGTTTAGCCCCCAGCAGGATCTCAGTGGCACAATCTGTGGTGCGAGGAGGCAGGAGTTCATCAGACGCCTCCTCGCTAAATACTTCGGCTAAATCCTGGTATTCTTTGGGGATGCTAGTGAGTTCAGCAGGTTGGCTGGCCATGGCCTCTTTCCTTTCCTCCCCCCCTCTGGGATGTTTGTGAATGTTACATGTTTCTGGAATTCCAGTTTATTTTAGGGTTCCATTTCCATAGCCATTTGAGTCCTAGGATTAGTGGCCCTTCCTAGTGGCTACAATGAACTTGAGAGTCTCGCTATAGTCCCCCAGTTTTATTTGTAATGGTTCTATGGTAAAGCTGTCTGGCTCCCCTTCTGCTATAGTCTTGTCTAATTGGTAGAAAGTGATGGGGTTTTTCATTCTCCTTAGGTGGATCCCCAATCTCCCTACTAGGGTTGGGTTGATTAGGCACTGGGTGCACCCCGAATCCAGTAATGCTGCTACTTCCTTTCCCTTCCCTTGGCTGGGGATAAACAGTCTTAGGGATAGAGTGAGTGGTTTGATTGGGTCACTTACCAGTGGGTCATCTTTTGGATTGCTTTCAAACTGGCTCAGGTCTTCTTGGGTTTCTTCCTCGGGATTTGGAGGGGACTGAAACCCCACAGCTTCTTGGCTTTTCAGGGCAGTTTCTTTTCCTTTGGGGTTACGTTTTTCAGATTTCCCCCCTAATGGGCGATCAGGCTTTCTGATGGGGGTCTTTGAATGGTACTCTGCTACACAGTGCCTCTCCTTCCCACACTTAAAGCAGCTAGATGGCCTTGGTGCCATGGTGGTTTGGGGTTTGAAAGGCTCCTGCTTCCCCTTGGGTGGGGATCTTCTCCAAACCCTGCTGGTACAGTACTGGTTTTGGGTCATGTCAATCTCCACCTTTTCTGCCACTAGGTACCTGTTCTGACCCAAACCCTTTTCCAATAAAACAAACACGAACCAAAGGGAACAGAAACCTTTTAATGATTCTTACAAATCCCCAGTTAAAAGGCTGCTGCAAACTAATTAACTTTGATAAGCACAAGTCTTGCCAAAACTGTGTGAGGTTGCCAAGAA
>AZIM01008331.1:21261-32996 GCA_000516915.1 Ophiophagus hannah | reverse complement strand
TGTATTGCTTTCTTTTGAGGACTATTTTTGAGTATGTTTTATCTCCAACTGAGAATTATTGAACAGTGGGGCCAAGTTAGAGGCATTAAAGGACATTTACTTATGTTTTGGATTTTGTTATGTTTGTGTTACACTCCAGGTCATCACAATGAGGCTGCCAATGTTAATTTATAATTTTTAGTCCATAATCTTTCCCAATCTTCTAATTGTATGCTGTATCCAAAATTTTTCATCCAGGTTATCATGGTTGGTTTCAGTACCTCCTCTTCTCTATTGAATTTTAAAAGATAATTATACATTTTGGTTATGAAGTTTTCCTCTGATCCTAATAATATTTTGTCTAGTAGTTGTGGTGTTTTATCAATACCAAATTCTTGTATGTCTTTTTTGTATTTTGTTTGCAATTGTAGGTAGGGCCACCAATCTATCACTATCCCTTCCTCTTTCAATTTTTGATTTGATTTCAGTATCCCTTGATCATCTAATAATTGATTGTATCTAATCATTTTATTTATATCTAAATTATTTTGAGTATGTTTTATCTCCAACTGAGAATTATTGAACTATCATGGCTTCTATGGTGAAAAGCCAACCTGGTATTTTAATGTAATGTTTTTTCCTAATTCTGTTCCAGATCTCCAATAGTGCCCTCTTATTCGGTGGTTTAAGAAGTGAGAACTTGTCTTATTTCTCTTCTCCCACATAGCAGCATGCCAACCAATTTGTAGATCATGTCCTTCAAGAGTTAGTAGCCTCTTGTTACTCAGGACAATCCATTCTTTGATCCAAATTAGTGCTGCTGCATGTTGGTGCAATTCCCAATCAGGGAGTCCAAAGCCACCTCAATATTTATTCTCTTGCAATAATTTTAACCTTATGTGGGGGGGGGGTTCTCTTTCCGTATAAATTTCATCACTACTCAATTCAATTCCTCAAAAAATTTCTTATTTAATTTTAAAGGGACTGTCTGAAATAAATATAACCACCTTGGTAATAGGTTCATTTTAATTGCTGCAATCTTTCCTACTAAGGATAACTGTAATTTACTCCATATTTCTAAATCTTTTTTTGTTTGCTTATTAATTTGTCATAATTATCCTCTTTTATTGATGAGCATCTTGACGCCAGGCAAATACCTAAATATTTAACCTTATTCATAATTTGCAGTTCTATTTCCTTTTCTAATTCTCTCTTTTGGTGGTCTGTTAAATTTTTAACTAACAATTTGGTTTTATTTTTATTCATCTTGAGTCCTGCTACCTTGCCAAATTCGTCTATTTCTTTTAATAAAATTTTCCCACTCTCATTTGGGTTTTCTATGAAGAATACCATATCGTCCACCAATGCTTGTATTTTGTATTCTTCCTTCTTTATTTTAGTTCCTATAATTTCCTCATTCTTCCTAATTTGTGTTGACAAGATTTCTATTGTGAGAATAAAGATCAAATATGACATTGGACATTCCTGTCTCACTCCTTTCGCTATATTGAGTCTTTTGGTAAAATCACCATTAATTATTACACTTGCTTTCTGGCTGGAATAGATTTCCATTACCATCTTTTCAAATTTTGGTCCAAATTTCATCTCTATAATTTGCTGTAAAAAAAATTCCCAATTTAAATTATCAAAGGCTTTCTGTGCATCCAGAAAAATCAGTGCTGCTGATTTCTCTGGATGCGCTTCATAATATTCCAATATATCCATTACCATCCTAATGTTGTTTCTAATTTGTCTTTTAGGGAGGAAACAGTTTTGATCTACATGTATTATTTCATTCAAAATTATTTTCATTCTTTCTGCCGTGTTTGTCATCAGTATTTTATAATCGGCATCTAGCAGGGAGATTGGCCTATAGTTTTGAATTTGGGAGTGGTCAGTACTTTCTTTCGATATCAAAGTTACATACTATTCTGCCCACGATTTTGGTAATTTATCTTCTAATAATGCTTCATTATACTGTATATCTCTAGCATCAATGGTTCCATAGCTTCATACAAAATCTTTTAAAAATCCACTGGAATCCCATCTGGTCCTGGTGTCTTATTGTTTTTCTCAATGGCTCTCTTCATTTCTATCTGGGTAATTTCTTTATTTAATAATTCTCTACTCTCTTCCGAGATTGGTGGTAAGTTTTTCTCTTTTAGATACTGTTCTATCTTTCCCTACCTATTTTATTCTTACTATATAGTTTTTCATAGTAATTTTGTATAATCCTTCCCCCCCCCTCAATTTGGTTTTGGGGATTCCCCTTATCATCTTGTAATATTTGTATCAATTTATTTTCCCTTTCCTTCCTTAATTTGTAAGCCAGCCATCTTCCTGGCTTGTTTGCTTGTTCAAAAAAATTCTGCCTAATTGATTTCAATTTTTTGCATATTCTTCCTGATTTAGTAAATTTAATTTGTGTTTGACCAAATCTCTTTCTTTTTTATTTTTATCATTTTGTGGGTTCTTCTGTAGGCCTTTTTCTATTCTTTTTAATTCTTCTTCTAATTCATTTTGTTTTTTCCTTTTTTCTTTGTTTCATCTGGCTATATAGGCAATTGTTACTCCTCTTATGTAGGCTTTTGCGGTGTCCCATAAATTTTGTAGCATCATTTCTTCATTGTTGTTTTCTTTAAAGAAAAGTTCCATTTCTTTTTTGATAAGTTGTGTATATTCTTTTTCTTTTAGAATCTGTATATCTAATCTCCATCTTCTATTTTTTTCTATTATAACATTTCCAAATTAGTTGTAGGGGATTGTGATCTGCCCAGGTATTGACCAATATGTCTACATTTTTAATCTCATTTTCCAATTCTTTATTCATCCAAATCATATTTATTCTAGACAGCGATCAGTGTGGATTTGAATAGAATGTATATCTGCTTTCTTCCCCATTTAACTCCCTCCAACTATGTCTTAAATTTAACTTGTGGACCATATCAAAAAAAGGTTTTCGTCATATTTTCCTTTTTTGGTTTTCTTTTGTTACTTTTGTAATCCCTTTTGATGTTCACCACTGCATTGAAGTCTCCTACCAAACAGATATTTTCCTGTCCTGATTCTATTATTTTATCATAAACTCTACTATAAAATTCTTTTTGATTATGGTTTGGGGCATAAGTTGTTAGTAATAAAATTTTTTTTGTTGAATTTTAATTTCTATCATTAACATTCTACCACTGTCATCAACATAAATTTGTGTTGCTTTTATTTTTTCTTTGATGTAAACCATGATCCCCTTTTTAAATCTGCCAATGAAACAAATAATTTCCCTAATTTTGTTTGTTCTAGGTAGTTTTTGTTTTGTTTTTTAATATGGATTTCTTGGAAACATATCTGCTTTTTGTTTTTGTAGATTTGTAAAAGTTTGTCTCCTTTTTATTGGGGAGTTTAGTCCATTGATGTTGATAGATATTAATTTAATCTCGTTTTCCATCCTATTGCCTAAACGGTTGTCTTGGTTGTCTGTTCTGTTTTCCCTTTGTGCCCTTGTCCTGATTCTTTCTCCTTCGCCTTGTTCTATCTCTTCTTTGTTTCTTTCTTCTTGTTCCAGTTCTTTTTCCTCCAACTGTTATTCCTCCTCGCTTTTACTTTCTGACTCCTTCTTACTACCAATCTCCTCCTCTACTATCATCAATTCATCATAGAAGTCCTGTGCCTTCCCTAGACTATCTATTTTAATCTTCTTCTCTTGCCAGATGATAAACAAGCCTTCAGGGATTAACCATCTAAATGGTATGTTGTATTTCATCAATTGCAAGGTTAAGAATCAATAATCTTTCCTTTGCTCCCTTACATGCCTTGGGATTTGCTTCAGAGTCTATATTTCTTTGCCATAATATATAAACTTCATCCCTTATTGTTTTCTTAGTGAATCTAATATGCATTTCCCTTGGAAGTTTATGTCTCCTGGTGTAGTTCGTGTGCACCCTATAGATTTCGTCAATTTCATTTTGGAGTTCTCGGGGGTCCCTTTGCACAGTTATTCTATCATTTTAGCCATAGTCTTCCTCAGGTCCTCTTCTTTGTTTTCAGTGATGTTTTGCAGATAGAAGACTGCTCTTTCCATTTCTAAATTTATAATAGAATCTTCCAGATCTTTATTTATTGTTATTAATTTCCAATCTACCACTTCCAATTTATTTTCTGTTCATTCTGTTCTACTTTCAATCACCTTTATTTTTTGTTCATTTCTCTCAATAGTTTGTTGTATTTCACTTATTTTGCTGTCTAGTTTATATATGTCACCTTCCATCTCTATGTGGTTTTGAATTATAGATTCCTGCATTTTAGTCATAGTTTCCTGTATTGCCAGTAAAGTTGATTGCATCATCTGCATGTTGGATGTATTTCCTGGTTTTTCTGTACTCAGCATGGTGTCTATAGACCTTTGTCCTGAGGGTGATGCTGTTGTCAAGGTGGGATTCGATGGTGTCTTCTTTCCTGTTCTTAGAGTAGTTGTTGTTGTGGTAGTCATTCTTAATTTCTTGTATAAGTTCTTCCACTCTATCCTTCACTGTATATTTGATTGAATTATTTTACTATCTAACAATATTATTTAAATCCCTTTCCAGCCTCTCTACCTCTTTACTCACTTTTTTTAGATTAAGGTAATCAGAAGGTACTCAAAGGGTCAATCTTTTGTATCCACTTAACTTACTACTAGATAATATCACCACTTGCTAATTATTTACGATATTGCTTAGCAATTGCTATCTCTTTATATATTTCATATAATAACAGTATTCAATATTCTATTTACTTAACTTAACTTACTTACAATCAGCAATAACCAAAAGTACTGAGCAAAAATTTCTAGCTGTAAGATTACAAAAAAAACCAGATTCTTTTCCTTTTCTATATTGGGTATTAACACTTACTCATATATGTACTTCTTAAGTTTTTCTCTTTTTTGCTAACACTTTAATTATATTAAATTAATTTGTATACTCTAAATAACTTAAGTCAATTATAAGTTATTAATATCACCAATATTTTTATACTTAACTCAGTTCATCTCCACTCTAACCTCTCGTAAATATATAAACAGTATACAAACATATCATAAGGCACTTCGTTTTAAGATTATCTTATTTTTTAGCTTAATTTCACATTCTCTATTACTTTTAAACATTTTAAACACTTTCTCTGACATCTGTAGCCCCAAGCTGTTCCATAATGTAGCACTTTGTTACTGTTTCTTCTTTCTTACTTTCTCTCAATCAGCCTTTTTTGGTTTATTCTTCTCCAAAAAGTCCTAGTCCCTTCTTGCACTCCTGTCCAGTCCAACCAGTCCTTGCACTTCCACTCACCTTCTTCACTTTCAGTTCCCTCCTCCTCTTCTGTTACTCTTTCTCTCCAGTCTTTTCAATTCCACAAAAACGCTTAGTCACTTAGTCACTTAATCACTCTCTCCAGCAGTTCAGCAGTTCAAAGCAGCTCCTTTCCTCACTTCCCTCATTTCCGTTTCTCCGACTTCAATTCTCCCACTTCTCTTTCTGTCCAACTTTCTTGCTTCCCTCTTCACTTTCAGTTCACTTTCACTTACGTCCATTTGCCCCTTTCACTCTCACAATCCACTTCTTCTGGCCATGTTCTGCTCTGCTTTTATGATATCACTCACTCCACCAATTTGCCACTGTCGTTTAAGGCTTTTGCCTTTCTCTGTCTGAGTCTCTCTCATCTGCTGACTGATCTCTGGGCTTCACCTCTCTTTTGTGTTGTTGTCTCTCTTATGGCTCCTGGGATTGCTGCTCCAATCCGATGCCACTCACTGCTTATCTTCTTCCATATCAGCCATGTTAGAATGACTGACACTTTCGTGCTGGATTTGGGGGGTTTCCCTTCATTGCAACAGGTGGTCACCTTCCACCACACTGTCCCCCAGGCTTCCCCTCTTTGCTGTGTGTCTCTCCAAGACCTGTGATACCCCTGGGGGACTCCTAGCACGAGAGATCGGGTCCAGGGAATGGAGCCATTCTCTTTCCACGTGCCAGCTGTGACATCACCACTGGAAGTTTAGTATATTTATTACACATGTATGGAATTATACAAAATTTGGAAATTTATAGGTCATGTTCTGAATCTGAAATATTCCTCCCTCACAAAGATATATTTTATAATGGTCATCAATAAAATGGCCCAGAAAACAGAATAGAAAGATATTTTGCCTGCATCATGTTTGTAATTTTTTAGCCAAGATTTGGACTACTGTGCATAGATTATTTCAATTTGCTGGATGTCAGTTATCTTATAGTCATCATGAGTTTTCTTTCAGATTTTACAGAAAGGGGGGAAATTATTACTGTATTTCCAAATATATTTCCAAGTGATAAAAGTATTACTTTCCAAACATCTTGTGGCCATTTGATAATAAAAATTTGGTCTTCTTCAGTCTAATGGAAAAAGTCTTAAACTTAAATTGCCCAGAATTAGATACATGTTGTTCTTATACTGATGGCTAGCCATCATAATCAGAGGATAGGCAGTCTAGGAGGACTGAGGAATTTAAAGGATATAATAACAAAAGAGAAGCATAAGAAAAAATATGTATGGATTTGATTTACAAAGCCACCTATCTCACATATGTGACTTATAAGAACATGAATTGCATTCTTGGAAATATTTCCAGAATCTATCAATTAAGGACTTGTCAGAAGAATTTCCCAGTCTGTTTCCACCAGGAGAAGCTGACGGTAAAAGAATCAAGAGCAGCAAGCTACCGAAAAGCAGGTCTTTATTACAGGAAGGCAATACAGTGCCAGCAAAGTGACTTCAGTATTCCTGCCTTGCAAAGTAGTCTTCATGTGAGTGAGCTATGCTTTTTGTGCCTTAAGTCTATGGGGATTTGCCAGAATTTGTTGCAGGAATCAAATCCAGAAAGTACACACAGATGACTGATTCAGCAGGATTCATTAACTTCTTTATATACATAATAAAATATGAGTAAATGTACAATACCAATAGTAGATTTTTCCAATGTGGTCAGACAAGCCCAGAGAAGTTTGCAGCTTCAGAGCTCACAGCAGACTAGTTTCTGTTCTCAGCAGAGCACTCAGAGCTGCAGCGCCATGCCCAGGCTCCTTCAGTTTCAGTTTCTAATTCAGCTCTCATTGGCTGAACTTGTTACCATGTCTCTGCCAGTTCATGAATATTCTGACACTCCTTCCTTCATGACTGGAAGAGACTTAAATCCAATTAACTTAATATTCTTCCCATGGGTGATTTCCAGCTGATGTCATGACAAAACCAGAAACAGGGAATGGAGATCTCCGTCCCTGCGCTGGCTTCTCGCCATTTGTGGGCTCCGGATGGAGCCGAAAACTGCCTTGGTGGGGTGGCAAAGCAAAGGAAAAACACTCAGTGAGATTCCAGGGGAGAACACAACTCCCCTGTAGAGTCCCCGAGATTTTTCAACGAAGAGAAGAGCGGGCCAAGATGGACGCTTCAAAGTTGGGACTGCTGACTGACACCTAAGCACAGCACTAGAGTGGAGATTGATAGCTCTTTGATCCTGGCTTATAGCCCATAAACCTGAGCTTTCTAGCCTTTGGTTGTCCCTTTCCTCTAATTGCTTTGGAATATGCATCCACACATTTCTTCCAAAAACCCTTAAATGTGCCAGATATTGCTTTCTCTCATATAGCACTGCATATGGAGTATCATTAACAGAGGAACTCCACAACCTATTAATTAAATAATTAGCAGTCAACATGGCTTCACCCCAGTATGAACTGCTCAGACCAGAACCCTCTAGCAGTGAGTTCTTCATGGTTTGTAAGACTACATTCCGCCTCTCAGCATCATCATTCTCAGCTGCTGTGTACAGATTTGTGCATCTGTGTTTTATTCCTAACTATCCCAATCACTGTTGAAAACTTGTTGACATAAATTCTGAACCTCTGTCAGTTTGCAGCTGACATATCTGTTGTTTATGCCTTTTTTCTATGAAGCTTACCCATTGCTTAAATTTCTGTAGCATTTCTATTTTACTCTTTAGTAAATAGCAGAACCCAAACCTGCTATAGTCATCTGCAATGACCAGTGCATACTTTTCTCCTCCCAAACTGGCTTGCATTGGCCCAACCAAATCTACATGCACCAGCTCTAGAGCTCTTGTTGTCTGCCTTGTGCTACTCTTGCTTACTGGGAAAGCTTTGGACTTTGATGATTTGCATACTGCACAGTCCAAGTATGCTTTACATCCCTTTAAATGTAATCCTTGTGCAAACTGTTCCATCTTTTGCAAAACTTGGAAGCTGGCATGGCCAAACTTTCTGTGCAGGAGATGAACACATGAATCATGCTGTACCACATTTCCAAATGTTTGGGTACACCAAACTTTTTGTTCCTGCAACACATAAACGTTATCTTGTTTTATGTCCTTTGGACATACTTTGCCATATCTCTTTACGATACACTGCCCATTTACAAATGTGGTCTCAAATGTATGCAGTATTGGTTCCACTTTGCTTCCCTTTTGAACTTTTCCTTCAAGGGAACAAAGTGGGAAAGTGATGGAAGTGAGAATTATCTCACACAACTTGTCAGAGTATATTCATGAACTGGAATAGAGCTTAGTAACAAAATCAGCCAATGAATAGGCATAGCAACTAAGTCAGCCAATGAGGGCTGTTTGGAAACTGAAACTGGAAGGAGCCTAGGTGTGGCTCTATATTAAGCTCTGCAGCTCTGAAGCTATGTTAAGCTCTGAGACTTGTCTTGTTTGCAACTGCTGACTTGAAACTGAAACTATTCTATGCTGTTCTCTCTTCTACTAGTCTTTTTGCCTGTAACTCTCTGCCACATTGGAAGAATCTACATTGGTATTGTACATTTACTTATGTGTTATATGTATATAAAGAAGTTAATGAATTATGCTGAATCAGTCATCTTGTGTGCTTTCTGGATTTGAATTTCTGCTGCAAAATCAGTGGTGGGATTCAAATTTTTTTACTACCAGTTCAGTGGGCATGGCTTGGTGGGCGTGGCAGGGGAAGGCTAGTGTAAAATCTCCAGTCAGTTATGTATGTGCCAGTTCTCTGAACTACTCAAAATTTCTGCTATCAGTTCTCCAGAACTGGTCAGAACCTGTTGAATAGCATCTCTATGCAAAATCTAACATAACTCTCATTTGGGGAAGCAATGGATAGAAAGTTATGTGCCAGATTAACCATTTTTATTTCATTGTGCCTATATTTTCTGGTTAGTCTGATCTATTTTCTATCTCAGTATTCAAGAAGAAGGTTTCCATTTCTCTCCTAAATAAAAAATCTTGCTTACTATTACTGCAGTAATTATTTTCATCAACATTTTTACTAATTTCAGATTATTTGTGCTTCTATGTTAAACAAAGCTGAAGCTGTGGCTGGTGTCCAAACGTTTTCTTGTTTATATGTTGTTTAATATTTTGATACAGTGTTTAGTCATGATTCACACTATATGGATGGAAATCTATCTTACTCACTCTATTACTGCAGGATTTACAGTCTGCCAGTCCAATAAATTTCTTCACATCAAGACTACAGAAGCTTCAAAAGAGAGAGTCAATAAATTTGAAAAGAGAGAGTCAATAAATTTGAAATAGAAAGCCCAATTCAATTATGGTGATCTCAGTCATTGCTTCAAGAAAGAAAGAATGAGATCTCCCAAATGAGTCTTTAAAGTCTGGGTCAGGTAACCCTAGCATACAAGCAATGTCAGTACAAAATTCAGCAAGGCAATCTATACTCTGTACATTATATTAAAAATCATTATTGTGTACACCTACAGGTTTTTCTGTTTCTCTTTCAGGGGAATCTATTTTTATTGTTTTAATTAAATGGCTTATGTTGGCATGTAGTTACTAAAATCAGATTATTCACAAGCAACACTATTACAGGTTAGGTGTTAAAGTATATGCAGATTTAGATAAAGTAGTTATACATGAATAGGTAATAGATTAATAGAAATGGTTCTGAAAGTAGATGAAAAATAAAATGCAAAGTGTTAAATTCATTTTAAAAAATGAAAGAATGAATATCTAGACAAGAATACATTTAATTCATTTCTGATTTTTGTTACTCTATTTCAGAAATTGAGTTTTTGGACAGATTTCAAAAAATCAACCCCCTTCTTTTTCAAAGGATCTGAATATTTAATCCAGTTGTTAAAATGGAAATAAATTATTATTTCTTAATAATTGTACAACAGCTTCTGTAAATATTTAAAAGTATAAAATTCAGTCTGCAACTTCTCCAAGAAGATTCAGAGACAAAGAATTATTAAAACAAAAACTACAGAAAATCCAATGGATCAATTGTTTGTAGAGAAATGTGGCAAAGGTTTCCTCATGAAAAAAATCCAGTAGAATTGTCAAAGCAGCTGAAACAAGTAGAAGTAATTAACTTTGCTAAATTTATCTTATATAAAGGAACTTTGCATTAACTATATGCATGTTATTTAGACAATTCTTAGGCTTTAGTTAAAGCATGAATTATTGCTAAAATACCTGCATTTTGTGGTCATTCATCAGAGGATAATACATAATTTTGTGAATTATTTATTGGAGCAGAGTAAATATGGATTGACAAACTGACTAAAAACATGTCTTTTAGGAAATACTGGATATTAATGTCAAATGCATGCATGTATTATAATTTGTAATCTGACTCCTGTCAGCTTTCACTAAACAGAAAGATATAAATTGATAAAAAGATTTAAAACTGACTATTGAATATTTCTCCAGAGAACAGAACATCACATATTTCAGCAGCTGATTTAATAATTTAATTATACACACTTTCAGTTATGTGAAATTGATCTTGTGATAGTTTGCAAGCTGTATTGCAAGGGAAAACTTTGTAAGGGGAACATATGCATTTTAAAAAGAATTATGTGAGATTAAGGGACTGGGACTGGACTTCACATTGTTGTACTCAGCAGAATGATGACTTATGTTGATTGCTGTGGAACTCACCATTTGTATTGTTCTCCACTGATGACCTCTTTACCCCACTTGGTTTTTGAGAATATGGGTAACACATTCTTCCATCTAAAAGATTGGTGGATTGCATGTTAATGTGGCACATTGACCGTTACAGTAGCATGCTACTTCTATATTACTTTAACAATAAATGAATATGCAGGCTAGTATTATTTAGTGAACTAAGGCAGCTATACCAATGATTGAACAAAATGGGGGCAACTGTTTTATTCTGGCAAATCTGACTGAATTATTTTATTTGTTTATCAATGGCCACTGATCCTCCCACAGGATAACTCTTAGTGCCTTACAATCATATCTTTGTTAGCTACTAAGTGGGATTATTTAGGTATTGTCTGTTTTAGTACTATAGAAAGATACTGTAATTGTTTCCAAGCAACAATAGATATGTAAGGACCAGGGTCTCTCCCCCCCTTCAAAATATAAGTATGAATTCTTTAAAACTTTGTATTTCAAAAGGAATCTTATTTATTGAAGAGGGGTAAAGCAGGTCAAAATTCAAAGCAAAGTCTGGAGTCCCTCAGGTAGTGGTGGGATTCAAAAATTTTTACTACCGGTTCTGTGGGCATGTCTTGGTGGGCTTGGTGGGTGTGGCTTGGTGGGCATGGCTTGGTGGGCATGGCAGGTGAAGGATACTGTCAAATCTCCATTCCCACCNTCCCACCTCACTCCAGGGGAAGGATACTGTCAAATCTCCATTCCCACCCCACTCCAGAAGAACGATACTGCAAAATCTCCGTTCTCTCCCCACCCCACTAACCTGCTT
>AZIM01008306.1:7578-18687 GCA_000516915.1 Ophiophagus hannah | reverse complement strand
GCCTTCTGGGTGCTGGCACGCAAGCACGAGTGTGCAAGCGCGTGCACAATTTTTGGCACAGGATCATAATTTGCGAACTTCCCAGCCGGCTTCCCGACAAGCAAAGTCAATTGGGGAAAGCCAGATGCACTTAACGACTGTATGATTTACTTAATGACCGTAATATAAATAGTTGTAAAATCTGGGCTCGCTCGTGGGATGACTTGCTCAGTGAACAATATTCCAGTTCCAATTGTGGTTGTAAGTCGAGGACTACTGATGTTTCCGATGTAATGTGAGGTTCCAGAGTGGTGGGCGGTGCAATTGGGAGCAATCCATTACCTCCTCCCCCCCTCCTCTCCCAGGTGCCAATGTAACGGCCACGCCGACTATTGCCACGAACTGGATGGGACGGGCTGCCCGTGCCAAAACAACACAGAGACTGGAGGCTGCCAGAACAGTGCCCAAGCCGATAAAAAAGACTGCTACAAACAACAGGTAAAGGAGTGGAGTTGGGGGGGGGGGCTCTGGGTTCAGGCTGGGGGTGGTGGTGGTCTTGATAGGGAAGGACCCCAAAGAAAAGAACCTGCCCTAGAATCAGGAGAAAGGGAAGTTCATTCAGAGGGAGGGTAAATTAGCAGCGCGAAATCAAGGACCATTGCTCCGGACGTTGTCCTACACCAGAGATATCAAACTCAAGGCCCGGGGGCCGGATCCGTCCTTTGGGATGCTTAGATCTGGCCTGCAGGGCCGCCCTGGTAACAGCAAAGGACCGGGCCCACAGTGCCTGTGCCAGTGAAAACGGAGCTCCATTTTTGCTCGCATGGGTTTGCAGGAGGCCGTCGCAGCTGAAAACGGAGCTGAGGAGCCCGTTTTCCCTGGCAGAGCGCTCGGGCCACCAGAGAAGGCTATCAACTCATAAACTATTTCTCTGGTCTTTTAGAGTTGCCAACAGAAAGGGCGGGGGAGCAGTGCGGCAGCTTGCAAAACCGAAAGTGCATTCCATAAATGTTTTCAGAGATAGTAACTAGGTGACTGAAGTTTCTGCCGGGCAAAATTCTAACTGGAGAGCATGATTGATGACTCTTGGCTATGGATGTGTCCCATGGGAGAATATGAATTATGATACATCCAGAGGGTTTGTGGGGGGGTAACCAGGGTCAAGGGTGACAATGAATGATGTGTCTCAGAGTCATCTACACCCAGGCAGCACCAACATGTCTTCTCCTAATAAACCTTCTTTGAGCTTTGAAAATCAGGCTAGAGACTCATGATTTAAACGGGGGTCACTCCTAGAGCCCTGACAGCGCCCCTGATATGAGTGACCATGCCCCCTGGCCACTCCCAACCCCACCCCTCAAGGTCAAACCCAACCCTGATGCGGCCCTCAATGAAATTTGACTTTGACTGTGCAAACTTAAGTTTCTCCCCATCATCCCCTTCCAGGATAAACGGAAGCCGAACAAGACCAATCACTGCCCAACAAATATTTATTGGCTTAATATCTGTCTTTTATTGATGGAGCTAGTTACGGGCGATCCTGAAGGCCCGCCATCACAAATAGCCTGGAGCACGTTAACATTTCTTCAAAGAGGATGGGATTCTGGAAAGGAATTATACATTTTACGTCCCATTTTTGTGGTCGGAGTAACCATCAGGACCACTGTGTCCTGAGTGCAAAAAATGTGTGTTACGGGCCTGCATCAGCTTTCCAAACCCCGTTGCACTGATCAAAGAAGCAAAATAAATTTAAGGTCCACTAATAAGTATTACTGGGGTGCGGGAAATGAGATATACCATGTCTTAAAACCAGGAGTCTCCAAACTTGGCAACTTTCCTGAGCTGGCTGAGGAATTCTGGGAGTTGAAGTCCACACGTGGTAAAGTTGCCAAGTTTGGAGACTCCTNCAAGTCGTAAAGTTGCCAAGTTTGGAGACTCCTGGTTTTCAAATATGGCTCACAACTTGAGTAGGGAAGAAGAGTTCAAAATAGTTGGAGTCGCTTCCTATAAATCTGCCTGCCGGTCTTTTTTCTCTCTCTTCCACAGTGCGCCAAGTGCCGGGAATTCTTCCACGGGAATCCGGTGGGCGGCCACCAGTGCTACCGGCTGATCATCGTCGATCAGGAGAGCTGCTTCGACCCGACGTCCCAACTCAACTGCTTTCACGAGCCGAACATCAAGAACTTGCTCTTTGGACGCTCGGTTTTTTTCGGCGTCCAGCCCAAATTTACCAACGTGGACATCCGGATCACCATTGACGTGACCTTTGGCGGAGTGGACGTCTACATCTCAACCTCCTACGAAACGTTTGTGGTGGACGTTGACCGGGCAACCGGCATGCACCTGGTGAGGGTTGTCCCCTCGGGGGAAGAGACGCCGATGCGCAGCAACGGGAGCCAGTCCTCCCCGCTGGTACGGGAGGCGCAGGCGCACGGCTTGATCACTTACATCACCGTGAGGGAGCAGCAGGCGGTGCTGATCGTGCGGGGCGTCCGAGACCGTGCGGTCATCACTTACCCGCACGAGATCCACGCCTTGAAATCCAGCCGCTTTTACGTCATCTTACTGGGCATCGGCAGCGGCAGCCCCAACGTCACTGAGTCTCAGGGCCTGCTCTTCTTCCGCCAAGACCAGGCGCACATCGACCTCTTCGTCTTCTTCTCCGTCTTCTTCTCGTGCTTCTTCCTCTTCCTCTCCGTCTGCGTCTTGCTTTGGAAAGTCAAGCAGTTCCTGGACTTGAGGCATGAGCAACGGCGCCACTTGCAGGAGATGACCAAGATGGCCAGCCGGCCTTTTGCCAAAGTGACCATTTATTTTGAGCCGGATAATTTGGGGGCACCAGCTGAGCTGGTTTTCCTCCCTGCTCGCCCCCACAAACTCCCGTCCCTGGCAGCGGCCCAGCCCCTCCCCAGTCGCTTGAAACCCTATCACGAAGTCCCCTACCCCGTGGCCCATTTCCGCCGCTCGGAGCCCTTCCTATCTCATCTCATGGGCTACTCTTACTCCAGCTTCCGGGTGGGGCCCATCACTTTGGAGCCGACAGACGATGGCATGGCCGGTGTGGCTACCGTCCTCTTCCAGCTACCGGGTGGGCTGCAGGCCCCCAACCGTGCTTGTCTAGGCTCTGCTCTCGTCACCCTGCGCCACAATCTCCAGGACTACTGTAGTAGCAGCCACGGCATAAGCAGCTCTCGCAAGGGCTTGCTCAGCCACGAGAACCTCACGAGCATGTCCCTATGAGTTAGTGGAGAACTCCGCCCTGCTGGAGCTCGAGAGGGGCTTCAGCAACCTTCATCTGCCTCATGGAGGGGCTGAGAAGGGCAGGACCTGCAGGCTGGTACGTCGTTGGCACAGACCTTCCTGCCAGCTGGAGATGTGTCCACCAAATGGGAAAACCAGAGATGCTCTCCGGGGCTTGCGGGCCTGCTCTACTGCCCTCCTGCTTGGGAGGGTCTTGGGGCCAACTCAGTATGAATGGATGGTATAGGCCGCAGGGATCTACAGACCTCGGCGACTTTACGACGTGTGGACTTCAACTCCCAGAATTCCTCAGCCACCCATGAGCATGGCTGGCTGAGGAATTCTGNNNTCTGGGAGTTGAAGTCCACACGTTGTAAAGCCGCCAAGGTTCGAGAGCCCTGGTATAGGGGGAGTGTGCACGTGGCCCCCCAGCCTCGCTCTTAATGTAGTGTCCGCGTTGGTGTAACCTGCTCAGCTTGGGTTAGTATTCACTGGTGGCTCTTCTGTGTCTTCATACGTGTGAACCCTGCCCCTTTGCTTAGCTAATGTTTCCATATAGGGCAGAAACCCAAGAGAACGAAGCAGCTCCGCGGTTTCCACCGAGCAGACTGTGTGAAGGCCACCTGTGATCGAGCCCTGGGCCAGGCTTGTCCACAAGTGGGTGTAGAGATGGAGGAAGGATGGAGTTTCAACCTTGATTGTTCACAGCCTTGCTTTCCCAGTGCTGTGTAGAGACTCTACTAGATCTCATGTCGCTTGCTTTCTACCCGGTGTTGAAGAACTATCAGGCGTCCCACCTCCGTAGCCACCAGAAATCCTGAAACACTTCTAAAATAGTTGGCTGGCAAAAAACTTCTCTTGGATTTCAGACTGTCTCCGTTCGAGAAGGAGTAAACTTGGTGTTTGGAATGAATCATGTCAATCTGGAGTGCAGGAGCAGGAACAATATCCTGAACAAATCAAGGGGGAGAAAGGCACATTGGGCAATTCTTCTGCACAGCCTGCGGTTTTGTTTAACATGAATGAGCTTTGGGGTTGATAGACATCTCCCTTGCAAATTGGAAGAAGCAGCAGCAGAAGATGTCTCTTTGATGCCTGGGAGATAATCATGCTTGGGGTTTTGCCGTAGCCTCTTGATCTTGAAGGGCTGGTTTGTTGCAATGCTGGGCGAGCTGCCGCATGGTGATTAAAGTCGTTAATCCCACGCTGGATGGGAGCGAACGAACGGAAAGCCGGGCGCAGAAGCCGCGTTAATGCCAAGCAGCTAAACTGGTCGGAATTAGGGAGCTGTCGCTGTTTTTTGTATCAAGTTGCCCTCGACGCCGCTGCGGGGGTCCAGGTGTGGCGCCAAAAACTTGGTGTGATGTGAGGGGTCAGGAAAATGGGGAGGGGAGGGTTGCTTTCGCTTCGGAGCAAAGCACGGGGTTATTGCTTCCTGCTGCGTTCCCTGTGTGGCTGCTGCTGCCTCTTGTTTTAAGCCCTTTTTCTGCTCTCAGTCCGACTTTGTCCTTCCTTCCCGACAGGTAAGTTTTCTCTTTCCTGGTTAATTGTGAAGTGGGCTTCATGGATGCTGAGATGGCTTAACAGGGACTTTTCAACTCGCGCGCCATCTGGCACATGGCACAGGGGCAGCAACAGCAGGTAGCCACCCAATCAGTGCACACATTCCCCTTGGAAAGAAGGAAAAGAAAATAACCATAAATCAGTGTTTGTCAACCTCGAGAACTTTCAGATGTGTGGACTTCAACTCCCAGGTCCCAGATCCTGGGGAATTCTGGGAATTGAAGTCCACATACCTGAAAGTTCTCGAGGGTTGAAGGATGCTGCTATAAATTATCCAGCGTAACATCTGCTATTTAACTTATTGTCTATGGTAGCTGCGCCTTCCCAATTCCAACCGTCTCCAATTCAAAATAAATGGGAAAAAAAAAAAACCACACCAACTGATCTCCATTTTCTGGCTTCACTTTTCATTTTTTTTAAAGATCTACCAAGCTCTCTCTCCAGGGCGAAACAAGAGATCTTGCCCTCCCTCCCCGCCCCAGGATTTCAAATCAGCAGGAAACCAACTGGCACCGATGCCAAGTGAATTGGATTATCTTTTAAAAGTTAATTAAAATCCGCTCTCCCAATTCTTGGCAGGATTGCAATTTCCTCCCACCTTTCTTCTCAGCCTTGCCTTCCCGCCTGGTTCTCTCCGGCTTCAAAAACCTCTCTGGATAAAATGGCAAGCCGGGGAAAAGCCAAGGAAATACCTCGATACGGAGCTGTTCTCGTAAGGCTGTCCGGGCGGCCACCATTGATCCCGGGAGGCACGGCAGGCAGCAGCATTCACCAAGGCTCGACGACACTTGGCAGGCCAGGACGCAAGGAGAAAGGGCACCGCAGATGCCTGAGGGAGCAGGAGGGAAGCAGTTGAATTTGACAAGCCACACACTTGTCCCCGTGCGTTATTTTAGCCTCAAGACTTCAGACCAGCGACGTAAAGCAGCAGAATGCTGCTTTGATGATACAGATCTTACCTCCCGGACAGTGGTGGGTTTCAAAACTTTTTCCTACCGGTTTGGTGTGAGCGCGTGCTTTGCGCGCCGGCAGCGTTTGCAACTCACCTGCAAGCCCTGTATGTAAAACAGCCGACGCGCGGCAATCGGCTGTGCCGCGTGAAGCAGTTGAGGTTGAAAAGCAGGAAAGAAAGGTCAGTTTAGAAGGAGGGCCCAGCAGCTGATCGTTGGAGCAAACCGGTTGGCTCACAGATGATCCTCGGAGCTACCGGTTTGGCTGAACCAGGCCAAACCAATAGCATACCACCACTGCTCCCAGATAATTAAATGAGTGAAACAAGGATGCCACCGGGGAAAATTGATAAGTACAGGTAATCCTCTACTTAAAACCACTCATTTAGTGACCAAAGTTTACAACAGCGCTGAAAAAAAAGTGACTTGCTTTTTTTCACACCACCATTGCCATGTGATCAAAATTTGAACACGGCATGCATTTGTTTATAACAGTGGCACTGTCCTGGGATCACGTGATCACCCTTTGTCACCTTCCCAGCCGGCTTCTGACAAGCAGAGTCAATTGGGGGGGGAGGGGCAGATTCACTTAACGACCAGATGACTCGCTTAACAACCAAATGATTCGTGAATCAATTGCAGTTGATTCGCTGAGCAACGGTGGCAAGAAGGTCGTGAAATGAGCCGCGGCTCACTCAACAACGGCCTCATTTAGCAATGGAAGCCAGGTTCACTTAACGACCAAATGATTCGCTTCATAGTTGCGGCGCTTCGCTTAACAACAAGTGGCCGAAAGGTGGCAAAATGAGGCTCGGCTCGACACCGGCCTCGTTTAAGCCACGGAAAACTGCGGCTCGATTGTGGTCATAAGTGGAGGATTACCCATAACCACCTCTGCAGTGAGGATGGCTGGCCTGTGATGCTATTTGGTAGAATCTCCAATGGTAAAATTCCTCTTAATCTCCCTCACCCACGGTCCGGGTTTTCACCCACGGTCCGGGTTGGGAAGGGTGGCTTTGGTCTAGCAGAAGAAAGTTGGGAGGGGAGGCTTGGGGACCCCTCTCTCCCAGGTTGAGTCCTCGGGCGATACTCACAAATCTGTTTGTCCACACAGCAGTCCGTCAAGCTGCTTTTCCAGTCCCGATACGGGGATTGACTCTGCCTGGTGTCGGACGAAGGGTTGGAGGATGACGGTTGGGTGGTGCAAGGCTGGGAGGAAACCACGGGAAACGACCGGAATGCCATCACACTGATGTTCTAGTTGATGCTCAAGAGAATGGAAGGGTGGCTCTTCAATCGCTTGTAGCTGCTAGTTGTCGTTGGGTGTCTCTTCCCAGTCAGGACTTCCAGATGGCAGCGGCTTCTCTGAACCCCAACAACTTGGAGACGCCGGCAAGCAACCTAAGCGAGGTGGTGGGTGAGCACCTGGAGTTTAGGGGATGAGCTGCAAGGAACCTCCAACTACTCCCGACGTTCTTGCAGCCGGGATTAAAAAGCTCCTGGAAAATGTAGTCACGGCAGTGGGTGTGTAAGCCACCAACTTTGGGAACACCCTCTGCTCAATTTGGTCCATGAATCTCACTGGCTGATTTTTTATTTTTTTATTTTTTTTGGACAGGGGTGTGTTGCACCTCCAAATTCCTGCCTTCCCTCCTCCCAAAAACACACAGCGGTGGGCTGCAATTATTTAATGACTAGGATGAAGTCCGGTGCCTGTCGTCTTTGATTTACGACCACAATTGGAGACCAGAATTTCCTCTGCTTAAGCAGAGCACTTAAAATAAATTGCAGCCAATGTTAGGATGGTGGTTCAGCAAATCACAGCCCATTGTTAAGCAAATCACCCAGGCGTGATCAGAATCCGCTTCCCCACCATTGCTTGGAGGAAGCGGGCTGGGAAGGTCACAAGGGGTGATCCTTTGATCCCGGGACTCTGAAACGGTTGTGAATGAATGTAGGCTTGTTGCCAAGCACCTGAATTTTGATCACGGAGATGCTGGGACGGTCATAGGTGTGAAGGCTGCACATAAGTCGCGATTTCAGTGATGCAACTTCCATCAATAAATGGTTGTAAGTCCCGATGTGTCCTTTCCCAGGGTGGGAAAATGATGGCAGACAATGCAAATGTGGGGCTGGAGGCTGGAGTGGGTAACCAAGTTTGTTTATTTGAGTTTTATTTATTAATATTGAATTTACCAATTATTGAGTTTTATTTCAAGCTTTATTTATTTACTTAAAACATTATTACAGCCTCTATCTCATAACTCCCAGCTCCCAGTCTAAAGTAAAAATAACATAAAACCACAATAAATGTATAAAACTAAGCACATTAAAAATACTGAAACAACGGGGGCCATAAGTCGCTGGGTGTTCCAGAGCCACAGTGGATTTGTCTGAAATGGTATAGTGTTTCCTGCAGGGGATTGGACTAGAAGACCTCCAAGGTCCCCTTCCAATTCTGTTATTCCGATTTCCAATACGGTGTACTGTGGAAATCAGCATGAGAACCAAGGGAAGAAAATGTTTACAGCTTAGGTTGAATTATGGGGTCCTTGGTGCTCTCGAAGTTGGTTATTTTCTTGCAGACATTTCATTACCCAGCTAGGTAATGTCATCAGTGCTAGCTCGGATTCTTAGCACCGATGACCTTACCTAGTTGGGTAATGAAACATCTGCAAGGAAATATAACCAGGCTCAGAGAGCACCAAGGATCCCACCGTTCAACCTTGAGCTACAAATGTTCCCTTCTCTTGGTAATCATCCTTTTGCCAGCATTCCAGAAAACCTTCACACCAACAAATAACTCCGAGACAGGCATCTTCTCCAAAGTTCTTTTTTTATTTGGGTAGTAAATTGGCACATCTGGGAAACTGGGAAATCCCGAATCTGAAAGTAATCCCGAATCTGAAAGTTAATCTGAAAGTTCTGGACTTCCTTGCAATAAGTAAAAACTACAAATCCACCCCCTGCACCCTTCATGGCATCACATGGCCCAATCATCATCTGTCCCAACTTGAGACGTCCTCTCACCCAGGTGCAGAGATAACATGACCTTGGCTTAGAAGAAGAATGTTGTTATGTCTAACCACATACACTCCAAGAAATTCCCCCTCCCATTTTCCCAGGCTCAAGAATCTGGCAGCGTGGAAGCGTCTGGTGCTAATATGGCTTCCAAAGCTGACACCTTTCAGGAATCTAGAAATTGTAGGATGCTACCTTCGTATTTTTCAGGTCTATTACCTTAATTTTGCTTTCCTATCCTTGCAAGCATCTAGTCATCCCAAAAGTCATCATGGGACGCAGGTTTTACAATTTTGTTGAATGTCACAATAACTCCAGAAACCGGAAAATGTTTGCAAGGATTGTATACAAAGTGCCCGGCGTTTTGTGGTACCTCTGAACTCTCTGGAAAACATGATTAGAAGGAGACCCCTTGCAGGAGATCCAACGAAGTTAAACCCATACAAGAAAGGAAGTCCACTTGCACGCAAGGCTTGAAGTTGACCACAGACATGTTTCCGATTGGAAAGAGAGCAGAACATGTTTCCTGAGTCAATATCAATTAGTTATGACTGTTGTTTATCCCTGGGAAATCTAATTAATCTTTCCATATTTACATCTCTTTCAAAATAATACTCCGAGCAACCACAATTGAGTAAAGCTGGCTGGTACAGTACTAAAGAGAATTGTGAAGAGCTGCTACTCATTGTGGCAGATTGGTGAATGCTCTACACCAGTGCTTCTCAACTTGACAGCTTTTAAGTTGGGTGGGCTTCAGCTCCCAGAATGCCCCAAGCTGGCATTCTACCCAACTGAAAGCTGCCAAGGTTGAGAAACAATACAGACAATAAGAAAGCAACTGGTGGAGTTCTGGACAAATGTGTTGTTTCCTCCACCAAATACAGGTAATCATTGACTTAATGACCACAATTGAGCCCCAAATTTCTGCTGCTAATTTTGGCCTGTTTTACGACCTTTCTTGCCACAGTTGTTAAGTGAATCACTGCAATTCTTCAGTTAATAACATGGTTGTTAAAGCGAATCTGGATTCCCCGTTGACTTTGTTGTCCGAAGGTCTCAACATGACCTTGGGACACAGCAAAGTCATAAGTATGAGTCACTTGCCGAGCATCTGAATATGGATCAGATGATCATAGTGTCAGGATTCTGGCAATTACCCCCAATTAAATCATGACTCTCGAGCCAAACTTCCAAAACTTCAAAAGGATTTATTGGGAGTTAACATNTAATTCATATCCTCCAATGGGACACATCCATAGCCCAGAGTCATCAATCATGTTCTCCAGTTAGAATTTTGCGGTGGCAGAAACTTCAGTCAGCTAATTACTATCTTTGAAAACATTTACGGAATGCAGTTTCGGTTTGCAAGCAGCTGCACTCCCCTCCCTTTCTGTTGGCAACTCTAAANNNACCAGAGAAATATTTTATGAGTTGACAGGGGATGCCATCCTAAGTGTGAAAAACCATCATAAGTCACTTTTTTTTCAGTGCCGTTNNNNCTTTGAAAGGTCACTAAATGAACTGTTGCAAGTCGAGAACTTGTTGCACGCAGTTGAAAACAAAATACCCCAAAGTGAGCTTTTATTCTCTTGCTTACTGGATTGTGGTGTGTGTGTGTGTGAGTGAGTGGGTGGTTGGAGTAACATTAAAGACTCCTCCATCCTGCTTAGGCAGAATGCAGCCCAAGGACGCCCGTGTCTTATTTTGCATGGTGTGCCTATTAAAATTAGGGTGCTGGCAACAGCACCGGGCCACCCAATTAAAATGGAGCAGCCCACGCCTAAATTAATTCTCTTCTCATTCATTATTTTCGACACATGAGAACCAGGGTTGCANGTTCGCTGGCTAAATCCGGATGCCAATTTAGGCTTGCCAGGAACACTGGGGTCAGTGGGAGAAGCCCGTTCCCATCTTTTTTCTCGCTGGCCACAACATGACTTGCCTGCAGGTTTTGACATGTTTGGAACATGGAACGGAATAACATGTATGGCTGTGAAAGTTGGACCCTAAGGAAGGCTGAGCGCCAAAGCATGGAGGCCTTTGAACTCTGGGGCTGGAGGAGAAGACTCCTTGCGAGTCCCTTGGACGGCAAGGCCATCCAACCGGTCAGTCCTAGAGGAGGTCAACCCTGACTGCTCTTTAGAAGGCCAGATCCTGAAGAGGACACTCAAAGACTTTGGCCACCTCATGTGAAGGAAGGACGCGCCTAATGCTGGGAAAGATTGAGGGCAAAAGAAGAAGAAGGGGACAGCAGAGAATGAGGTGGCTGGATGGAGTAATGGAAGCAGTTGGCGTGAGCTGAAATGGACTCCAGAAGATGGTAGAGGACAGGAAGGCCTGGAAGAACGTTGTCCAT
>AZIM01008293.1:2356-13460 GCA_000516915.1 Ophiophagus hannah | reverse complement strand
TGATGTGGCCCTCAATGAAATTGAGTTTGTCACCCCTGATGTATGGTGTCATCAGTATGCTGATGATATCCAAACTCTGCCCCCACTGAACTAAGTGATGCTGTAGTCATCTCATCTCAGTGCTTGGAGACTGCAAGGGTCTGGATGGGGGACACAGGCATTAGCTGAATTCTAGCAAGACTGAGTGACTTTGAGTTTTAGGGCCTTCCAGTTCTAGGACTATGCCATCTTTGGTGCTAGATGGGGTTGTACTGCCCTATACAGACCCAGTGCTTCATCTGATGATCCTCTTGGACTCAGAACCCCTGCTCAAAGATTAGGTGGCAGTTGTGCTAGGAGGGCACAGCTTTCTGTTGTGAGCCATTTGCTCCCATACCCAGATCAGGAGGCTCTGCTTAATGTTAATCATACCCTAGTCACCTTCCATTTGGATTTTGCTAATGCATTCTACATGGAGCTACCCTTGAAGGGTATCCAGAAGCTTCACCTGCTGCAAAATGCAGTGGTGTGGGTTGTTACATGTGGTCCTAAAACAGCACACAGCTCCATGAGCAACGTTGGTTACCAAGGTGCTTCCAGGTCCAATTCAAGGTACTCTTTTTAAACCTTGAAAGTTTTTCATGGCATAGAGTCAGGTTATCTGAAGGACTACCTCTCTTCAGATCTAGTTGTCCCAGCAGATCTGGCAGAGAAGGCATATTGTGGGTCCTATCTTACTAAGGAATTAAACTTGGCAGGTCACAGGAGAGAGGCTATGGCTATGGCATCCACACTGTGGAATCTTTTACCACCAGAAATGAGGATAGCTTCATGTCTTAAAATGTTTCACAAATCTCTCAGGACCTGGCTACGACATTAGTCCTGGGAATTCCAGGGATCCAGGGAGATCCTGCAGTGGTTTTCTTACAATGGCTAAAGTCATCCTCTCTGCTTGTATGTTTTTATAGTTTTTAAAATGACTTTATATATTGAAAGCCTTTGTTTTTAATTCAGTGTTGTACATCCACCAGAGTTATATTTTTGTAAGATGTGCAACCCTATAAACCTGATATGAAAAAAAAGTGAATGCTTAGAAGAGAGATTTCTCAGGACTCTACTTCATGATTAGCTTTAAGAAGCATACACAGTTCGCTGCCTTTCAGTTCCAATTTTGAAAAAAATATGTAGAATTGTCCTTCATGTTAACCTGTATACAATGCTAAGATTTGGAGCATAGTAGTGGTTTCTTCAAAATTTCAGTTAGATGATAGTTTCCTGTCTCCAACTCAGCAAAGCAAATAGTCAGGGAAGATACAGAGGTATCTTATAACATGTAAGAAGTACTAAGATTCTAATTATAGATAATTATATCTATTCCATATATATCTATATGGCTATATACAATCCAAATAGTACTGAAATTAAGATTAGCGAAATTTATGTTTCTTCCTCTCTTTATTCAAAAGCATGCACACACAAATAGATTCACATAAAATTAGGAATAGAACTGTATTCATTTAATGTGGCTATTACAAATATGATTATGATTTTGTAGGACATATTTGGCTAAGGAACTCTCAGTTGACTATTCCTGCCTTACCACCTTAAAGAATACCTGTTGGAGGTGTGAATCCAATGGTATTAATTCTTCAATACTTTCTGACTTCCTAATTGCAAGGGAGCAGTGTAGATATAATGATTTATTTGATGTCCCTTCTCTGTTTATTCCTCTGATTGCTCTTTGCCTGAGATTGCTAATCTGATGTCATTTCCTACTGCTTTTCTTCTAATGAACAGAACACATATTCTTTGACTCATGTCCTAGTAGGATGCAGTTAGGTACTAGGCTTTGTCTCCCTCTATAATGCGTTTCCTGCAAATAAATTGCCTTTAAGTTATAGTAATAAAATTAGTGTCACTAATCAGATTCTCAGTTTCAAGAATGCTCACATGGCCACACATCACTTTGACCTCTAATCTAAAACTTTTTCGGAGATCCCTATTTATTTGAGCCATACCTGTAGGAATAGATTTACATGACCATTTTGATGTTGAACTGTAATCTTGTAACTTGATGAATCAAAAATCAAGATAAAGCTATAGGGGAAAACCTCTCAAGCCACCAGTGTCTTATTTCTGAATTCTTTTGAGATCACTTTGTTTTGATACAGTTATACAGTGAGATAAAATGTAAGTTTCTGATGAGCTGAAAAATCATAATTAGGCAATTGAGGCATTACCTTGTGGGTAGAAAATAAATCCCTTTTGCTCTTCAAATAACCTGACAAATTTCCATATTTGCAATATTCAACTATCACCATCAGTGGTCCTGTGAACAACATGAATGACAAGGTGAATATAGACAATGCATTTCTACTAATGGTAACAGCATTGACTTAAGGTAAAAGCTCTCTTAAAAGTAAAACAATAAAAAACAAAATTAAGTTGAACTTAGCATTAATTGTCCTACACTCTATCATAACATAAAAGCAAAACAAGTTACTTTTTAGCTCCACAAAAATAAAACTAACAAATAAGAGCTTCAGATTGATTTGGTTCTTTTTTTTTTTACCTCTGCCCTTTGTACATGCTCCCAGTAGATTCACCACATTAAGATGATGGCCTATATGTGTCAAAATCTTCAATTCGGTCATCAGAGCTTTATATTCACTTGCTGTTGCTCCTTCTGCAAGGATTAGATAAATTAGGGGGGGAAAGATTGAGTGCCAGCTCCATGACTAGGTTTCTCTGGTCTAGATTGCCAGATGGTTTTATTCCTAGCCAATGCTTCTTGCTGAACTTCAGATCACTTCATTGCTGGAGTTCTTTTAATAGTTGGAAATTCAGACTGCAATTATGTCACCTGTTCCGTAAACTTAAACTTGGGACTGCTGTGCTACTGGCTGTTCTCTCAAGTTGGAGCAAGTTACTTCTTAGCTGTTGGATCCTTTTTTATATTGGAGACCTGCCTTTCTTCCTCTTCAGTTCATTCTATTTATGTATATGGAATTTGTTGATGTCAAATCTGGATCTGGAGATGTGGATGATGTTCCAGGACACCCATGGAACTGGCTAAGGGTTGAGTTTTTTCTATTGAGGTCAGTGGTTGATCATTTCAGTTTTCATAATTTAATGATTAATGTTTGGCATCAATGAGGGGGAGAGAGAGGGGGGAGGGAGAAGAAACTGTATAGTGATTATAGCTCAGCCATTTTCAAAAGCTGTTGTCTATCACTATATTGTCACAAAAATGCAATATATTATGGAATAAATTGCAACGGTTACAAATTTTGAACATTTGAAAATGAGGATGCATTCATTTTGATTACCCTCAACTATGAGTCAAATTTTGTGCCCCATAAATATAAGGATTTTCTCAACTTAAGCTCATCATACCTTTCAGCATTTTCACCGCAACTACTTTGTAAGTGGGTGACTTTTTAATTCCGAATGCAACTGCTTGCACTACTTTCCCAAAGGCACCTCTCCCGAGTGTCTTTCCTGCATCAAAAAGAAATCATAGTTGTTTGTGACATTATTTTTAGAAGTGAGACAGCTTTGGGTGAAATTACAATATTACACTCCAACATGGTTTAGATTTTTCTTGGTATGAACATGGCAGTTTTCTACCAAAAATTCATGAATATACAGAATGTGTGATAAAATGAACCGGTATTAAATTGACCTATGTGAAATTGTTTTAAGTGTAGGATTTTAAGTTATGAGAAAAATAGGAATAGAGACCATGAACTCAATATGGTCAGTAAGGGGGAAAATTACTACTGTGTATTTTAGCCTCAGCTATTGTGTTTTTGGTAACAACATGAACATCTGAAATGTTTCTGGGTTATATTAAGAAAGATTTTTAACAAATGACAAATTGTCTCTAAATTCCAAGAACATTGCACTACAAACAAAAAACATTATCTCAGCCAATCTCTTGGGCCAATTCACTATTGTCATAATTTGGCTAGTACAGCCAAGTTTGTATTCATATTTTAAAAATTTTTTAAAATAAATTCATTGATTTTCTTATTTTTTCTGGAACCTGGTCAACATGTTTTACAACTCTGCTTGTTTAAGACCAAATGCCTGAGATAACAACTTTTCCCAACTATTTTTGAGATCTTCTGCTAATACCCTTTTTCTGGCCTTCCTGGTAGAGCTTTAATATAAGTCTTTGTCAGCAATGGCACCCATACTATGGAGCACCTTTTTTGTAGAATTGGTGTAGGACCTACACTGTGAACTTTTCAGCTCTTACTTGAAATAGCTTTGAAAAGAGAAGACAGAAGAGATAGTAAAAAAATTGTTGTGGGTTCAATGAAATTCAATAGCCCCTCTTTGTAGTGAACGGACAAGTTGGAAAGCCCTAGCTGATAATGGTTTCTATTGAACTCTTGCACTGAGTAGGAAACTGGAGTTCTAAATAGCCTCTCCTACACTAGGATACTAGGATTCTATATTACTGTTCATTTGTTCATATATATATAGACTGAGGATTTTGCATTTGTTTTTTTTAAAGTCCATTAATACTTTATTTACACACTGAAATAAACAACTCATAAACCTCATTCTATAGTCCTTAAATACTACAAAGGTATTGCTGTATTTGAATATTGACATTTTTTCTAGATACGACTTCTGTCTAAAGAATCTCAGGTTCACAGAAAAATCTAATAAAACTCCCTTACTCCTACCCCCATTCTTGTTTTTTTGTTGTACTCTGGTTTTAGTCACATTACATTTTACTGCCAAATGTAGGCTCTTAAGGGTTTGTTGAACATACTTGAAAACTTTAAGACCTTGATGAAATTCTCCTTGTTTTATAAAATGCATAAACTCTCCCCAACGGCATAGGGGTTTCATTACACAGAAAGCAATTTTATTCCTAAATGAAAAGTGAGCTACGTCTCATTTGAAGCAATGGCAGAATAGACTCTGAAGTTTTTTTTGTAGCTACAATGCATGGTTAAGTTGTATGGGGCCAGAAGGCGACCATGGCTTTTCATTAAGGAAGAGGATGAAGAGCTGATGCCACTATAAGACAAAGTGCACCACCAGTGACACTGCTGTGTGTAAAGGACCATCTTCTTCACCAGAAGGAACCAATACNATTTGTGAATGGGTTTAGGAAGGGTTGCACATTGTCAAGAACTGTTCATTTCCAGTAAGGAAGCTGCCTTATACCAGGACAGATACTTGGACTGTGTAGCCCAGTTTTGGCTATTTTGATTAACAGGGGATATTCAAGATTTTGTAATAATCAGTTTTGAAACTCAAGTCCCCCCTACCTCTGCAGCAAATTCTCCTTTCTTCTGATCTCTGAAAAATTATGCTGTGTCTTTAGTTGGGGTCTTTTATGATATTAGGCCAAAAGTAAGATAGGAGTAAGCAATTAAATTTTCTTACATGGCTTATTATCAGGGCTTTTATTTATGCCACGGTGTAACCTCAGCATTCTTAGCAAAATGTCTGAATATACTGACTGAATCTGGTGTTTAGATCCTGAACATACTTTACATGGTATAGATTTAAACAGGACTGCAACCAAGAATTTACAAACTCAAACGTTTTCCAATGAAGATTGTTTTAGCAGAATAGTACAAGGGAAGACCAACAAAGAGAGAGAATAGATTTTTTTATGTACAATGTTCTATTAGATATAAAAATGATCCATTTATCTTACCAAGACATCAAGTATGAGAACCCTTATGCTTCAAAATTGGGAAAAATTTGGCTTCATTTCATAAAAAAACATTTTTTTATGAAATGAAAATTCATAAATTCATAAATTTTCATTTCACCAGAATTGTTGGAAGTTGGATAGCTTGCAAATTTGATTAATAAATATAATACATAAATAAGATAAATAAATGCAGCTCTTAGACCTTGGAGCAAGTGGGTGGATAGAAGCAAGATTTTATCTAATGTTGACTGAACAATTACTGTACCATTTGATACTTTTCTTAATCTAATGCTGATAAGTTGCAGCTATTTTATAGAATTTGCACACATGCCTTTCCCACTGTAAATATACATCCCAAGCTATAGTTCATTTTTTGATGATGATGTACAAAGTAT
The DNA here is from genome assembly GCA_000516915.1 of Ophiophagus hannah. Lineage (NCBI taxonomy): Eukaryota > Metazoa > Chordata > Lepidosauria > Squamata > Elapidae > Ophiophagus > Ophiophagus hannah. The sequence continues at coordinate 7,397 of AZIM01008293.1, read as the reverse complement.
CTTTTATAACCAGGTAAAGATTTTCTTCATTTTCTATCCTTTAGTGATGAACTGTATCACTGTAATTTTTCAATTTTTTTGCAGCTATCTTCTCTTGTAGTTTTCACTATATTGGGTTTAAATCTAACTGCTATACTTTTGTGAGGCAGCTTGAAATACTCAATGCTGTCTTATAGAAATATCTATTTCTGGGTTATTTTACTATTTGTTGGCTTTGTTGTTCCTAGGCTTTCCCAACAGAAAAAGTTTCAGTTTTTTAAATTATTATTATTTTTTTCAGAGGAGTTTGGAAATCAATATTCCTTTAGTTCTTTGCTTGACCTCCAAGCTCTTGCTGAGCTTTTGGTGTCAGGTTCATTCAGTATAAAGTACTGAAAAAGTACCTATTAGATAAGATTAGATAAAGTACCTATTTTGATGTATACCCATTTTTCGCATTTGCTACAAATTTGTTTTGTTCATTAGTGGTGAGGTGATTAGTGCTTTTCATAATTCTTGGCCAGAAAAAAAGGGAAAAATTGACACAGTGTGAAGCAAACTGGTTGTCTTAAGGATTTTCATTGGCAAGAATGTCTCTAGGCCTAACATAGTTTCCATGAGCACTTCTAAAAAATAGTAATAATGAGTAACTGTAACTTAGTTCTTTGTTTGGCATTGGCCCCTGTCTAGAAAAAAAAAAGACAAAGGTAAAATACCGTACTTAGGATTGAGATTCTGGAGAGCTTGAAGATGTTGATGGAGAGCAAATCAATAATTTTGCCTTCTGATAAATAGATGGATTGTTTGGTGACTGGATCTGCCACCATAGCCATAATATTATGTACATCACAGCTGCTTAGACCTCATAGAATTTAGTACGGGTATAGAAAAGCCTCAGTCTTTTTAATACATTATGCTAAACCACAGTTTATTTAACCAGTTTACTGAATAAATCACAATTGGTTAGCTTCATACAATAATTATAAACATGGCTTCCAAACTACACTTGTTTCATGTAATATACCAAGCCAAAATCAAATAAGCTACATTTTTGGCTCACTGTGTTGTGTGAGACCAACTAGTGCCTCTCTTTGAGGCCTCTTCTTTCCCTTATAGAGACTAGTAGGAATAAGAGCAACAAAACCATCTCTCTGGACCTGGACATAACATGTAGGCCAGGAATGTCCAACCTTAGCAACTTTCAAGACTACCAGTGTAGTTCCAATTTCCACAAACATTTACTGAAGAACAAACACTAAGTTTCATATAGTCGCTTTCTATTTATGAATTATGAGCTTTTTTCTGCTGAAGAAGGAAAATATGCGAGAGACTAAAAATGAGAAGCTCCACAAGAACATGTCATGTATGGTGGATACATGTGCTGCCAAGGTCAATATGAGGTTGGACTGACTCCCCTGTAGCTAAGATTTGGCCAAAAGATGATTTAGCAACATGTTGAACTCAGCCAATTTTTCAAAATCTGTTTTTCATTCATGATCACACAACATTCTTTCCTTGTTTATGCCATTCCCTCTACCCTTTCCCACGTACAAACACACATCACTTACACTGATCTGAACCTTAACTCTTAACTATAAAGTTGAACTTAAGGAACTGAATTAACTCAAACTTGACCAACGCAAATGAATGATCAACATAAGAACCATTGTGGCTTCCTAGCAAATGTGTTTTGGTGATACTTGTGCTCATTTTGGAAGATGTATATTTGTTTCATTCATGCTTTATATTGTTGAGTCAATGCATTTGAAATCTATCAGTGCACTTCCTTCAACAAATGGGCCACTGTCATAATGTCAAAGGAATCAAGATTTCATAGTGCAGCTTTTTTTCATTCCAGGATTCCCTAATCTAGAAACTGGCATGGAGGATTAAAGAAAAAAGATGTGCCTCTAATGAGTAAGGTTTTGACAGTAAAATGCATGTATCATTAGGTGAAATGAAGCAGCACTTTAAACAGAAGAGAATGACCTGAGGTGGATTCGGCCACAATTCTACCTACACTTTCTAATCTAGCTATTCAGCAACTGCATTGAGTCTACACACAGTTCTAAAAGAGAACCTCAGAGCAATGCATTGTGAAAGGCATATAGTGGCCGCACACATAAAAATGCTACCTTAAAGCAAATATCCATGTAGAGAATTTCTACGGCTGTCCAACTTGAACACTGTCTGGAACCCTTTAAACAAATCCCCACACAGCCCTGAGGAAATTATTCCTGTAGAAAAGCTCAGCTTTTGAAAATGAAATATCCTTGTTCATTTTTTATGGCCAAGTTTCATTCAACTAGAACATTCTTTTAGTCTGTAACCTGGACACATCTAAACTGAAATTTGTTTTGAAAGTAGAATTCCAATTTTTCAGATCAAAACAAAATATTAACATAAGCACTCAAGTACTTCCAATACATACCATTTTCAAAGTAGATAAAAATGCAAAATGTAATACAGTAATGTAACAATTATAAGTGTAATTGATGCAGGATATCTTTATGAAATACTGAGATCTTAAGATGAAAAATTATATGAATGCTGTTTTCTGCATTCCAAACAAGAACCTGTTATAACTTCCATATCCTTCTCTAAGAAACCTGAATATTTACTATAACTATCGTAAATATAATTTTACTGTGTGCACATTCAAGACAGAAACCTTGTTTTTTACAAGATATATCCTAATTCAAATACTACATATACCTTCAAAAGAAGCAGGAAAATGCAGGATCCACTGGAATTATTATAATTTAAATTTAATGTAGCTGCCTGGTTCAGTGTATTTGCTTATAGATTGTATATGCCTACCTCTAGCTACACAGAAGGGAAAGAAACATACCTAATTAATCATTCCAATTAATACTTCCCTTGATAAAAAAAAATTCTTACCTGAATTTTAATCAATGAATCAGATGAAGAAAAGTACATAGATGACCAGCATTTTTAAATTCTCATCCTACTCATTCAGAATAATATAGGTATATTTACCCAACTTAAGCCTTTCCCGAGCAAACTCCCATTTGCTGGCCTCGTAAGGAAGCCATTCACATTGTTCATCTAAGGGGACTTCTTCAGGATCCATTATGATCGATAAATAGTCTGTCTTTATTTCGGAGGATGAAGGCTAGAAAAGAATGTTTGAATTCCATTGTCACTTTTAGGACATAAAAGCAATTTTGACAAAGTTGTTCTGATTATGGTCAGGAATATGATAGATTAATTATCTATGATTGCAGAAGCAACTCACATTACAGATGTATATTTTCTGTGCCAAAACACAATATTCTCAAATTTCTTCACTTTAATTTTGTTATGGCCACATTGTATCTCTCACTTATATATTGGATGCTTGTGTGTGTGTGTGTTTCTTCTTTTTATTAAACCCATATGAAAAAAATCCTCAATAATAGCCCTGCGATAGAGACTTGAGCCTGTATTTTCAAGCAAGGGTATTTTGAGAAAATGACTAACCTTGACCTCTAAAAATAGATTTGGCTGACAGCCATTCACAAAACAAAATTCTGGCATATGCAACAGATAAGTTCAGCTGTCAATGTTTAAAAAAAATGAGAAAGGGAGAGAGAGGGACCAAATGTGGTTTAAAAATTGTGCAAGGCTTACATGTAATCTGCAAAACATTAATCAGTAACATTTTGTGCATGCATTTTTCAAATGTTCAGGAATTTGCATTTCCCTTTGGACTTCTGCATTCATGATCTTGTTTCCCCATAATCATTGCTAAAACTAATTTAGAATCACTAGCCTGTAGGAAGGATTAAAACTGTAATCCTATATGTACTTATTTCTGAAGAAGCTTAACTGATTTCAGAGAGATTTACGCATGAGTATCTATAAATATATGATCGAGCTAATTAACCTTGATTCAGAGAAAAATAGATAAATTCCAGCCTGTGCTCTTGATGGCACACTCACTTTGCAAGATACTTAAATGAAATATTCATATTTATTTATCCAATAATTGTTTTCTAAAGTCAATTTTAGAATGTTAAATAGCATATTTTTAAAATATAAAGGTGATAAGAACACAAAATGTTTATAACATGGGTACTTTTGAAATCATGCTTATTATCACTCAGTTTAAAAGATATGAAGATACTATTCTTTCCCCTATCCGATGGAAAACCTGATGTCTTCTGGATTCCATCTGTGGTTCAGTGTGAATTCAGCAAACAAGCTGAGGTCAAGTTTTTACTGACCTCCCAAATCTTAGTATGGTTGAGATCCCAATGATCAATCTAAGTATTCAGGGCGTGGCTGTTCTTCATTCTCTCTGGGATTACTATTTAAAGTGTTAGATGTCTAATGAAAATCACACCCTTTCATTCCACATAACCTGGTTTTCTCCCTCAGGTTAAAATCAACCTTCTGAACTGTTATGAGTCTAGCAATATTTCAAAAGATGCATGCACAGAGGTGGGGTCTGCTTAATGCCTGAACAGCATTTTGTAATCTCCAGGACTGGTGGCATATCTGCAACAATCAGAAGTAACCAAAGAGATCTGGGCAGATCTGAAGCCCAGATTATGTCATGTTTAACTTTGTCAATGAGATATCATACAGAAGAGAGAAAAAAAGATCTATTTTAAAACAGCCAAAGATGAATATAAGCTGCCTCCATAGAAAACCTGGGGTTGAAATAAAGGCTATCTCAGGAGGATGTGTTCTTTAAAAAGGGACAGTGGGCATCTTTATGCTCTGATTAGAAAATGACCAATGAGCACTAAATCATGTATATGATATGGGGGCCTGCTTGAGAAAATTTAAGCTGGTTAAGAGGTGAAATATGGAAAAGAAAAGGCCATGTGATATATTTTAAGAGATGGTGATAAGTTATCAGAATTGTTTGTACTTGTGATAGGGGTCATTATTTCTGTTCTGACCCAGCTCCCCAAGCACAACAAGCCCTCTGAAGTTAACTCAAAGATTCCTTTATTATTATTATTCCTTTGTCGGGCAGCCCCAACAAAAAGTTTCTCTCTCACCACAGGCTAACAAGTCCGTTGTCTGCCACATCTATTCATCTCCGCCC
>AZIM01008285.1:0-10706 GCA_000516915.1 Ophiophagus hannah | reverse complement strand
ACCAAAAAACATGGTTGTTCCAACAGGCCGACCTGGACTGATGGGGTCTGAGGGGGGTAGGATTTTAATTGGCTTTTATCATTTTTAATTGATTGTTGGGTTTCTTTGGTTTAANNNNTTTTTAATTGTATGTTATTTGTATTGTTTTGTATGGTTGTACGCCACCCTGAGTCCTTCGGGAGATGGGGCGGCCTAGAAATCCAATAAAACTAAACTAAACTAAACTGTTGTCTTATGTACTTAAAAGTACCCCCCAGTGTATAAAAACAGGGAAATTTATGCCCACCTAAGAAGGATGTATGGAAGTCATATAGTGTAATGTAACATTTGTATCTCTATTCTCCAAGAATTTATAGGAATGTGAAGTTTATGTATAATTCTGATAGTGCTGCTCAGACATGTTTATTCTCTGGGTGGCTGCATGTGTGTGTGTGTGTGCTTGCATGTGTGTGTGTGTGTATCTCCTGCCCACACACAGAAAAGGTAAGGAAATTATACTGGATACATTACAATTTACTACTTTTCCAAATGGGTGACAAAAAGAGGGAAAAGGAGATTAAAACAGATGAGTCAAAAGCAGTTCCCCCATGTTTTTGTGAGCTAAAATATTTCTTGGTCTCCCTATTAATCCGCATACTGTAGTTATCTCAAAAGAAAGCAATAGATAAAGGAGCTCCCTAAGAGACAACCTTTAGTGCCTGTCTATATCAATGTTTTCAGAAAATGGTAAAGCTCAGTAATAATAGTGCTAATAGTAATTATGATTTTTTGCACAGGTAGACCTTGACTTAGGAACAGTCATTTATAACCAGACCTACCTCGGGGCTACTTATTACCTGGGTTTGAAGTTCTGACAGTTGGCCCTTCCTACAGTCACCTGACCAAACTTTGGCACTAGGCAAAAGGCTAGTTTTCAGCCATTTGTAGCATTCTGTGATCATGTGACCATGTTTTACTAAGTTTTGCTGAAAACCAACACATACTTCCAGTTTTTGGCAAAACCACACCCATAGCAAATCATTGGTTCACTTAGCAACTATGGTAATTCATTTTCCTACTGCAAAAAAAGGCATAAATCTGGGTCAGTCATGTGATTGATCCATTTTATGATGGGTATGCTATATTACCATTTACAATTTACAGTCATAAATTGAGGACTACCTGTAGTAGAAACAATGTTCAGGGGAAGAACCAATATTATGTGTTTCTTAAAACCGGAGTCAAGCAATGATTAAACATATACTAATTGAATAATGGTTTATATAAAAACAGCACTGTATATATTGTGGTGTATTTCATTTACACCTTCCTTTCCTGTGGTTATGATGTGAAAATCCTGGGGGGAAAATTACTATTGAACCTATCAGCATCATGCCTTGCCACATGTATTACTTAAATTTTAGAATGACAAAATTAACATTATCTAGTGAAGGAAAATCATCCCTGTGTGAAGCATTGAAGAAAGAGGAAAAACAATTTCTTACAAGCTTTCTAAATTACCACCTAGCTAAAATTATTATGTTAGACCCCCTGCCTCTTCCTATCAGAAGAAAACCTGGAATCCCTGAGTATATTAAGCCTTGAGGAAACTAAATGTCATTGTCATGGAAGGTGAAAAATGGAACTAACCTCTGAGAGAAAGATCATACGTTTTATTACAGCAAAGATAATTGGGTTCCAACTTACAGAAAGGAGGATTTGAGAACAATAGAAAGATTAGACCTTTTATAAGAATTTTGAATTATGGAGTGGCAAATGCTAGAGCTCTGATTTGGTGTCAAGATTTTAGGACCACAGAAGAAAAATAAGTTTTGTTTACCTAAGGGGGTGGGGGGAAACCACCTTGCTTCCAGAGCTGGAATTTGCATGCCCTTGCTAACAAATAGTGGAATGCTGATGGGCTCACTTCTGTGTCAAATTTACCTAGACTGCAATTTTGCTAAATTATACTGTTTACCTTTTCCTTAGGGAATTGCACAGGGCCTATCTCTGCTGCTTTAGTCAATTTCATTCTGCATTTGTTACGATTAGCAATTCTTATTGCTTTTCAGCAAGGAAAGGATTGGGTGGCATGGTTTTGGAAAGAGAATTATTTCTTTAGGTATTATGGGCTTTTGCAAATAGAGAAGCTGGATCTAGGCCAGAGTTCCCCAAAATGGTCAATATTAACCCCCAAGGATTGATTAAACTGTTTAAAGGGTTGATAAATATTTGGGGAGGGGGGTTCAAAGGAGGTTGATAAATGCCTTGAGGTTCATAGGTAGTCAATAAATGATGCAATTGGGGTTAATTAATTTTTTGGTGTTTTGGTTGCATTCCACCCTAGTCCCACATTCTGAACATGAGATAGATAGCAATGATCTGTTGTCACCCAGAGTTGGATGGTCAGCAGGAGGAGCCTTCAGTTGTCATTATGATTATTAGAGTTAGTTATAGGTGTTTGGTTTGGATTTGGCAGTTTTATCCACTTATTAATTCTTTCCATAGGATCTGGAATAGATAGTTGTTGTTTGATGGTGTTAAAGGTATGTTGTAGGATGTAAGCTTTTCCAGGTAAATCTGCCATTTGCAATTGATTTATGATGAATTTGTCAATGACGATAATGTTCAAGTGGTGCTCCATTTGTTTTGGGATTGCTCAAGGCACCTAATACTATTGATATTAGCTTTGCCTTTTTTGCCACCGTCCCTCTACATCTATTTGAAGATCTTTGTATTATGATGATTTATCTTCACAGTCAGCCAGATATTTAGCATGGATTTGACATTTTTATCCACCTATCAAGTTTTCCCCAAGGATCTGGAATAACAGAGGTTGTTGATGTAAGCTGTTCCAAGCAAAGCTTGCCTTTTGCAATTAACTGGTGGCAGTTTTCTCAATGCCAATGGTGTTCAGGTGATACTCCAGATGTTTTTGGATTTCTCACAAGGCACCTATTACTGTTGGTACTATCTTTGCTTTCTTTTGCCACAGTATTAATATTATTACTCATAGTACTATTAGTTAAAGTAGTATTTATTACATTATTTTAGTATAATAAATGTTTGAGGGTATATGAAAAATTTGAAACCTCATGTTGAAGAATTTGGAAACTTCTGGTCTAGATTCTGTCACATCCTCAAGGCAGAAGGGATGCCCTAAAGATATTTTTTTTTATTTCAGCCATAACTCCATTGTTGATATCTTTCCTACAATAGACATCCAACAAGACAAATAAAACAAACAGCTTCTAATATAGGTAATGATAGGATATATCTGTAGCTAATTTTTTAAAAGCAGTATAATTTTATCAAATCCTGGTTTTGTGAATCTTGTTATTTCATTAGTTTATGTTTCATATCACCAGTATACTATGCTTTGTGATCATGGGTTGTTTTCTCTAGTATCATAGACATTCAAGCATAAATGACAGTTTTACATACTAAACTAGTTGATCGGATTTGGTGAAAACAATTTTTTCCCCAGATAATCAATATATAGGAGAAGAAGATAGCAGCAGCAGAATGTGCATATGACTGTACATGTTCATTTGAACTCACAGGACAGCTGCAAATGTATCTAGAACTGGCCATATTGTGAAGCAATATTTGCTGAATAGTCCAGATACCTCACTTTGATCATTAGATTCTGTAAAGCCCATTAGCAGAAATAAAAGTAAGAATGAAAGCAAGGGCCATATTCAGCCCTGTATCAACAGATCACGTAGGGGCTCTGGTGTCACATTGTGCTTTATATAGACAGATCATATAGAAGGAGAGATAGGGTTAGTGTTAGATGATGATTAAGATAGATAGACAGACAGACAGACAGACAGGCAGGCAGACAGACAAATAATCTTCCTTCATGTTTGCCTGACAAAAAATATTCCTACAGCTTCAAAAAAATAGAATTTTTCATTACTAATTCATATAATTGCCTGAGTGTCTGGAGTATCTTATCAGAATAATCAGTTGTCACAATCATATTCTGGGTTAGCATTTGATAACTGAATAAATCTGGCTGAAAATGCTCCATAATGGGACAACACATTTAAGTAAAAAAAAAAACATGCCAAAAGGAGCCTGCTAATGTTTATTTATTTTCTCCCAAAGCATCTTTACCCTTTACTTTTTCCAGTCTTGCAGTTGTGAAGTGGCAAATGATAGACATGACAGAACAACATATCTATAGGGAATCTCTCTCTCTCTCTCTCTCTCTNNNNGTGTGTGTGTGTGTGTGTGTGTGCAAAATAAAAGCAAATAGAGTAGGATGAGAGAGTTCAATTTCTAATTTGCATCAGTTTCTACTTTCTTCTGCTTATGTGTGTATGTAAATTATTAAATTCTTATATACATTTTTATTGTTCACTCTATCTTAATTGGTTTCCTACAATAAATATCTTGGATAAATATAAGCAGGTATCAGCATTACGTTCCATTGTAAAATGTATTTGTTCAGGTTTTCAGTTACTTTACATTTCTCCTCTCTATTTGCTAGCTAGCTATTTAGTTATTTATTTCCCACTTCCCCTCTATTCCGTTTCTCCTAAATTAAGTTAAGAAAGGCATACTTGTATACACTATCCATACAGTATTTTTTACATTTCTTCATTGGAAACTATGACCAATTTAAACTTCCTTACCTGAGAAATCTAAGTACAACATAGATTGTATTTATTTCAATGTGTTTCCATTTTCGATAGTGCAACAATTTTGCTTCTCTTCAGTGACAAATTGTTGACTGCAGGATAATTCTGGGGCATGGTTAATATATTCTCTGAATGTCTCACTGCTTTTGTCATTGTCTGGGACACAGAAAAGTGACCACAGGTGATGCAAAATTGTCCTGCCTTCCTTTATTTTAGTTGTAAAGACTTCTTATGTACAATCAGATATTTCATTTCATAGAGGTAAAGCAGGCTACCGTCTGGTGCATTAGGGTCATAGGTTATAGTCCTCAAATTGCTTTTCTCAGGGTTACTGCTAACAAATATCCATGGAACAACTGAAAAACAACATGTAATGAATCAGTTGTGTTATCAGTTTGCCTTGGCAGAGAATAGTTATCTTTGTCAAGATGGCCAATGTGACATAGAAATATCAGGATTTCTGTCTAAATAGGAGACAGAATGGAAATAGTAATCATAACCTATCACTGAGAACAGAACAAGCTGTCCAGGTGAAACACTATAGCCGAATTCATCATTGCAAGATTATAGCTGCCACAGTATAGGAACACAAACAGATCTCACGGTGCTTTAAATAGATGATTTTTCAGATGTTGAGAAGAAAAATCACAAAACTATATAAGATTTCTTTAAGAGAAAGTATACAAGACCAAAGAATGAAGAGAAAGAAAATTATAATATGATGCCAGATTAGTTTATATGCTTGAAGTTCTGGCTTACTTTCAGATTATTGCTTCCATATGTTAAAGAGCAATTTATTAGAAAGCATTTATTAACCCTGCTTCATTGACTTTAATAGTTTGACACACTATGTGACTATACTCAGTCTTCTGTCCATCTAAAAATGGGTCTTCATTGACTGTAGCTTCTGTAATTTGAAAATAAAGTCTTATGAAATGTAAAGGAAATCTGTTCCCCAGCCATTAATTCATTAAATGGGCTCTACTACAAAGAGACAGAGCACACAAGAGATGCACAATATAAAAGTCTGAATGATTGAAAGTTCTCTGCAGTTGTTTGTTTGTAGACTGTAGAGTATGGACAAACCTACAACATTTATGTAGCCTTCTGTCAACCAATACAATATTAAATATGGACTAGACATTTTTGCTCTAGGACTTAAAAAGCTTGGCTTACTTCAAAGCAATAGTTGATTTTTAAAACAGGGTGATTTCATCCTCTACTAGGGTTTTTATATTCAATAATTCATGTCAATGACAATACAGTATGTTTTTTTCATTTTTTTCCATTTTATGTCATTTTTCGCTATTTTTCTAGTGCTTCTAAAGCCTGTTCCCTCCCTTTGCCATTGGGTTGTTGTCATTACTCAGATTGACCATTACTGTCATCTAAATCTTTCCAGTTTAGGGAATTGGGGGGAGGGTTGGCCCTCAGTATGCTCTTTGTTGGCAAAATCTGAGAACCTTGTAATTTCCAATAATATGTTGAAAAAGAGATACTATTGATATAGCTCTTTTTTTTTTGAAAGATGCTACCAGCTTTGGTAAAAAAAGTTTTAAAGAAAGCTTTGTTATCTTCAGTATCTGATACAATCTAAGCACCAATATTTCCCAGAAGTTTAAAGCATACAAAAATATATATGGTTTTAAAAAGAAATTATGGAGGAGCTTGTTATGTTTTCTTTAACAATATCTATATCTGACAATGGTAATGTATTTAGTGTTTCAAAGAGCACTTTGAAAAAAGTCTCAAAAGGCGATAGATTTTTCGCTCATACATCCCCCAGGTATAAATGAAAATTGAAGTGTCATTTTTCACCTTGGTGAAAATGACAAAATAGCTCGACACAAGATCTCAGTAGTGTGTTTGCTTATTGTTTTAAGTGAGATAGGCATTTGCTGCAAAAGATCAGAGATAGAAACTGCTCTTGCCATTGGCAGAGGAGTAATGGATAAATGTGTCTGAAGAATAGCATGTTGCCCACCAATTTACAATAACAATGCCCTTGTTCAACAAGGATTTAGCACATTGACCTAGCAACACAAATTTCTATAAAAGTAAAATATGCTTTTATTAAAAAAAATTAGGATAAATATTTCAAGGGAAAGTGCTTTGAGTATTTGTAAGTTGCCCCATTTACCAGATGTGCCCTTTGATAAGGCTGAGATCCTCACTACATTTTTACAATTCTGATGTAATGTCAGTCATTGTTAAAAAGGGTACTGGGACAACTTTTCAGACCCAGAATCATAAATGTATCTGTGCTCATTCTCAAAATATGCTACCGCCCTGCCTTTCAATGGAATACTGATCCATTTGCTACTTCATTAGAAAGGATATAGATGATCATGAAGTGTTTATACCTACTCTTATACCTGTAACAAAGATCAGAATCATGTAAGCAACTATTCCTTGTGACACTCTATAAAAGTGAAAGACAGACTTTGAAGAAGCAGGATAAAAAGAGAAATGATACATTTGAGTTAGAGAAAACTCCAGAGAATCCTTACCAACAGAACAATCAAATGGCTCTTTGTACAAATCACTGTAGTGTTTTCACTTGAGTCACAAAGTGACCAAGTACAATTATTCTCCTTCAGAAGCATTAACCAAAGACCTGTCTCTCTGGAAAAGATTTTAATGCTGGAAAATGTGGAAAGAAAGATAACAAGAGAATGACCAGCAGCAAAGTGGATGAACTCAGTTACAATAGCAATGAGTACACCACTGTAAGACCAGATCAGGGACAGGTTGTCATGGAGAAAATCTAGCTAGGTGGTCACTAAAAATCAAACTCAACTTGATGGTACATAATCAATCAGAAATCAGATGGCTAATAGCATATAGTATGATACCAGGTCTGACTGTTTGTAAAATAAAAATAGATGGAAACTGTACCTTTCCTTCCCCATAGAAAGAGCAACTTCTAACCTTTTACTAAGAGTGGGTAGGAGAAAGAACTAAAAAAAACTTAAACACTGAATCCAATATACAGAGAACTTATTGTACATTTAATGAACAGCAGTTGCTGGAATTCTTTCCTAATATTTTCTTCACTTTTTAAAATCAACCTACATCAAAAATTCTTACTTCCTTGATTGTTTTCCTTCAGAATTTTTTTATAAGGCTAGATAATGTCAGCAACAAGAGTGACATTAGCTAGTATATATACATAGGTCCGTTTTAATTCTTTTAAACATTGCTGAGTTCAAATATATAAATTACTCTTTGTCTCTGCAGGTAACACTGCCTAACACTGTCAATCATTAATTAGATGGACGAATAGGCTAACTTGTTATAAAGCAGGTTCTTATAGCAATAGCAATAGCACTTAGGCTTATATATCACTCCATAGAACTTTACAGCACTCTCTGATAAGTTTACAATGTCAGTATATTGCCCCCAACAATCTAGGTCCTCATTTTATAACCTTGGAAGGATGGATGGCTGAGCCTTAAGCCCATCAGGATCAAACTCCAGGCTAAGGGAAAGAGTTAGCCTGTAATACTGCATTCTAACAACTGCGCCACCACGGTTCTTCATTACTTATGCTCCAAGCAATATGTAAGTTCTATATTAATTTTGCTGCATTAATGAGCTGCCTATATGATATTTGAAATTTTTGGTGGCTCTGGTAAGTCACTAAAGAAGCTTAACTAAGAGAATCATTTTCAGTGCGATTGGTTTTGTAATGACAGATTCAATAATTGAAATAAGTCAATGTGTCAGAAGACATAAATCATAAAGCTCAAAACAACCCAATCGCTAATGTATAATGATATCTGTATCTTCATTATGTCTCAGGTTCTTTAAAATATATCAGTGAACAACAATTGTCATTTTACAGCTAAATTCCATTAGTTTCTAACTACTCAGCCAAACAAACTTGACCATCTGGAAAAACATATTGCAGAGAGACAAACTGTTTGCATTAGAAGTTATCCTTAGCCAATTCTCATTCTCTTATTAAGAAGAATTATTGATTAAATAGAAGCTGAGTTAGGATCTATATGGGGTCTTAAAATGTGATAATTTATTCATTAATTTTTAAAATTATTTTAGCTAATTATTTTTTACATCCACAGAATATTTATTTGGAACAAATTAATGAAATCAAAAGAAATTGTCTGCAATTACAGTACAATTTTTTTCTGTTACAGTTCCTATTTTAGTTTCAACTTGACTCTCTACATTTTGTTATATTCTCTGTATACTACTGAAATCTTGTTATGAACCTTTAACTGGGTGAGAGTGTTGATACTAAGGCAACAATTTTTGAACCAAAGTACCTCAAATGGGCTACATTTCAAAATGTGTCCGAAATCCAGGACTGCCAAAGGAATGAAATTTGGGGAAACTATGGCTGTTTTAGTGCTACTGGGTCCTGTACCTGTGCTCTGATCATGTGAACTTCATTTTCAATATTCCATGACAGTTTCCCACCCATTCTCACAATCCCTTACTTCCTTGCTCACCCAATACAGCCAGTTACATACATGCCTGTGAAAAGGGAGGGCTTTCTAATGCTCCCTTCCAGATTTCCATAAGGAAACTCAATCAGGAAGCCAGCAAGAAGTCAGAATTCACTCCTGATCCCTCCGCTTTTTTGCCTTTTTTCTGTTTAGGTAAGGAAATATCTCTGAAACAATGACCCAAGTGGACACATGTTGTCTAGTTAAAATTCTACTGCTAAGCTAGGTCTTCTCCATTCGATACTTAAAGCTTGTCTTTTTCATATCCATATATAAAATGTTACATTTATCTCTGCTCAGTTCCAATTCTATTCATTTCAGGCCACTTACAAGCCTGTCTAGTTCCTTTTGAATTTTCTATCTTTTATCTAAAATATTAACCCCCACTTCCCACCCCACTTTCTGTCACTTGCAAACTTGATACATGTACAACTCCTTCTTTTAACTGATTGACTGAAACTGATAAGAAGAACAATGTCTTATGGAACTCTACTTGATACTTTCTTCCAAGCTTTAGTGAAACTATTAATGAGCGCTGTTTGGATGTGATTATTCAGTTAATTTGAGTACATCTACGGTAGCGTCATTAGCCCATTTCTTTCTCAAAATTCTTGTCTGCACTTTCCAGATGTTGCTTATTATCAGCCTTGCATTTTTCTTCTGAATTCTACCAGCCCACTCAGAGGAACACATATCCTGTGGTTTTTGCATTCGTTCTTGCTGCTTTTTCTTTTGAATATAGGTGATACCAATTACATTAGTTTAATTATCAAGCTGAGATATAATCTTCACATACGTATTAATATGTTTCAGAACTACTACTTAAGCAAATTATGTCCATATTGTCACATTTCCCCAGTTATATCTTCTACAACATCATTTTTCAACATTCTCATATTGCTGCATCATTTTTATGAACTGTAACATTTATAGCATTTGTTTCCATTCAAGTCTTATTACCACACTAAATTCACTTCAGTTTTATTTCAAATTATATGTAGTTTTAATCTTATTCATTCCACTGTATTATTCTACTGATTCCACATTTATTTTATTTTCCTTGCTTGCTTAGATTACATTCTTTGCAGCTATTTTTCTCCCTGTATTTAGTATATATCTTCTTCTTACTTGTACTATTCTTACTCATGGTCTTTTTATTTTATCATTGTATTTATCATTCTTTTTCATACTTCCTGAATCATACTTCCACACTATTCAGTTGCTCTCTGTTAACACTGGACTCCAGTCATATTGAATAGCAGCAATAAATAAACAAGTAAACAAATATTAAACACATACACATATCTATCTATCTATCTATCTATCTATCTATCTATCTATCATTTTTTAAAATTGGATTTATATGCTGCCCCATCTCCCAAAGGACTTGGGGCGGCTCACATAAAAAATATTCCATACAAACATTAAAAAAGAATTAAACCCAATCCAAATAAAGATAAAATTCCACACTCAAATAACAAATTAAAAAACCCCAACCCCCCTCAATCCAGGCCGGCCTGGGAAAATAACCAGGTTTTTAACTTGCGGCAGAAGGAGCGCAGGTCAGGGGACAACTGCAGCCCCAGGGGCAGGTGGTTCCAGAGGG